>JAFMOC010001091.1:0-35121 GCA_019802505.1 Corydoras sp. C115 | reverse complement strand
TGGAAACCCTTCTTATGAAAAAAAATTTGGTAGATTAAATCAAGACATTTACCCAGATTAAAATAAAATAGCTTTGATAATATACATGTAGCTTTTGAATGTGTTCGAAATTTTTGGGTTGCAAAAAGGGGCTCGCCCCAACCATAAAAAACCCCTAAACCAGGGTTTTCCCCCAAAAAGGCCCAAAAAGAACCTGGTCCAAAACAAACTCAGTTTCTTCCTAAAAAGACACTGTGAATAATCAGGGGGAGATTTTTGGGAAAGTTCTATTTTTAGCTGAAAAAAATACCGGATAGCTCAGCGTAAGCATCAACTTTAATTTGAGGGGTAGGGTTCAACCCCTTTGGGTGGAAAGGTCTTCCCCAGAAAATTGTTAAAATTCTTATTTTGGGAAATATATCCGTTCTCTCTCTTTTTTTCCTGTTTGGGTTACATTTTGTTTTCAAACCAGTCACCAATAGCTTGTACATGACGTATGAAAAATTTGGGGACATAGCATCAGTTGATCTGGGGCAGGGTCGTCGGGTGATGTCACAGAAGCGAAGATAGATATGTGACTGAACCTAATTTCAGAAACAACTTTTCTTTTTTCGTTTTCCATAAACCTCCCCAGAAGTAAACCCCTCAATTCTCTGTTTCCAAAACCCAATTTCAGTCACTCCCCTACTCATCCTCTCCATTGGCTTTCTGTAGTTTCCTGCATTCAGTCAAGGCACGATCTGCCCTCAGGACAATCTCTGGTTGTTTCGCAACTTATTTTTTAAGGTACACCTCGCCCTTTCAATGTGCTCTAGTGATGAATGTGACCTTGTGCTTTACTTTCTGCTAAATGGTGGAATAAATCTTCCCAACTCGGTCTGTAATGCCGAACAGTCACATCATTTTTTAGAAACAACTCAAAGCTTCTCTTTTCCCTGAAAACCTTGCCTTATAGAAAAAAATTTGTAGATTAAATAAGACATTCTAGCCGGTTAAATTACCAGATCAGTTTTGATAATATAACGTTTAGCTGTTCCTGACATGTGTTCGGAATATGTGAGTGTGGTTAAGAGCACGACCTCAGCAGGACTCGAACCTGCAATCTTCTGATCCGAGTCAGACGCCTTATCCATTAGGCCATGAGGTCTTTCTTCAGTGGTGAAATACTATTGAAATGTAACACACAGAAACAGAAACTGGTGCCAAAACAAACTCTAGTTTCTTCCTGAAGACACTGTGAATGAATCAGAGGGAGAGTTTGGAGAGTTCATTATTCTTAGACATGAAAGCAAACTTGGGGCTGTTTCGTCAGCTCGTCGAATTTTGTCCATGTCATGCCAGCAAGGTTTTTTAAATTATCCTGTAGAATAGGCAAGGTCGTCCTGATTTTCCTGCCCATTAACAGTTCAGTTGGACTGGCTCCAGTAGAAGAATTGGGTGTAGCTCTGTATGTCATCAGAGCGAGAAGAGGATCATCCTGACGCAGGATGTTCTTTGCAATTTGGACGGCCCTTTCTGTATGGCCGTTACTCTGAGGGAAGTGGGGACTTGACGTGACATGAGTGAAGTCATAGTTCTTACTAAACTCCTTCATCTCTGCAGAAGCTAGCTGAGGACCATTGTCACTCACTAACACCTCTGGGATACCATAACGTGCAAACGTAGCCTTGAGTTTTTAAGATGACCTGACTGCTAGTAGTGGTAGGTAAATGTAAGACCTCCAAGAATCTAGAAAAGTAATCGGAAACAACCAAGTAGTTCTGCTTCTTAAACTCACATAGGTCTACTCCTACTCTCTGCCATGGTCTAGATGGTAACTCTGTTGAAATTAAAGGCTCTTTCCTGTGCGAGTTTCTATTCTCAACACAAAATGAACACTGCTGCACTCTGATAAGGATGTCCTGTCCCATTTTGGGCCACCAAAACTGACTGAAGTGCTCTCTCTCTACACTTATTTAGACCTTGATGCCCATCATGAATTTTCTCTAGAATCACTTTTCTCATTCCCTCAGGGATAACTATGCGATTCCCCCTCACAACTAAGCCGTCTAGCTCAGATAGTTCTCCTCTGACCTGGTAAAAATCCCTTACTGACTCTGGGACTACCTCCGCCTATGTACTCTGGCCATCCTGTTTTAATAAGACTGCGTACAACCTGGAGCTGAGGATCGTTAGCTGTATTATGCTTTATCTCACTGATCCTTTGTGGTGTGGCTGGTACCTGGCTCATAATAGCATCGATGTGTGCTGCCACCTCATCATGAAAATCTCTATCACCACAACACTGCTCTGGCCCTCTAGACAATGCATCTGCCACTACTAGTGTTTTGCCTGGTGCATATTCTGCTAATCCACTAAACCTCATGAGCCTCATCAACAGCCTCTGGCACCTAATGGGGACATTGTCTAGGTCTTTGCTGTTAATTAGGGGTACTAGGGGCTTGTGGTCAGTTATGAGTCTGAAATTGGCCAGTCCAAACAGATATTTGTCAAATCTTTCGCACGCCCAGACGCTGGCTAGGCACTCTTTTTCAATTTGAGCGTACCTTGTCTCAGTGTCACTCAGCCGCCTGGACGCGTAGGCTACTGGTTTCCACTGGTCGCCGTGCTGCTGGAGAAGGACAGCCCCCAACCCATAGCTGCTGGCATCAGCAGACACCGCAGTGGGTTTCCTCACATCGTAGAAGGCTAGGACTGGGGATGTGGCCAACAGGTTTTTGAGCTTTTGGAAAGCAGTCTGTTGTGCAGGTTCCCATACCCACGCCATCTTTCCTTTTAGCAGCACATAGAGTGGCTCTGCCACTGTAGACAGCTCTGGAACATACTTGGCCAAATAATTCACCATCCCTAGGAACCTCTTCAGTTCTGTGACGTTGTTCGGATGGGGAAAGTTCACTATCCCTGCTACCTTGTCCGGGTCAGGCCGAACACCGGTCTTGTTAATGACGTGGCCCAGAAAACGTACCTGGGTCTGCCTGAACTTGCACTTGCTTTCGTTCAACTTAAGACCTGATTCTTCGATGACCTTCAAAGTCTTGGCTAAACGCTTGTCGTGGACCTCCTCGCTTTCGCCATGCACGAGGATATCGTCCATGAACAGCTCTACCCTTCCAATCCTGCCAGAGTCTCGACCATTTTTCTCTGGAAAATCTCTGGTGCACTCGTGATCCCAAACGGGAGGCGACGGAAGGCATACCTCCCGAATGGTGTGATGAAGGATATCCACCGCTTCGGGAAGGCCTAGAAGGCAACTGATTTTTCCTCTCATGACATACACTTTAAAGGAGTATTGTTTCTCTTTGTACTTTGTGGTTGCTTTAAATAGCCCTACGCAGCTGAGATGTCCTCCTGGGCTAATAAAACTGGTGTCGGGTGGAGTAAGTTTGATTTTAGGCTTCATCGTTTTAAATGTGTTCAGGTTGATGACTGTAGCATCTGCTCCAGTGTCTATTTTAAAAGTAATAGGGACGTTGTTCACCACCAGTTTAACTATCCAATCTTCCCTACTGTGGGTCTTTCTACCTATTTCCCCTAGGAAGTATGGCTGTTTATCCTCCTGTGTGACTTCTCTCACTTGATTTGAGTGACACGCACGCTCCCAATGTCCTTGCTTGTGACACTTATTACACTTACTCTTGAGAGCAGGGCATCTTTTCACGTCATTGTGCTTAGGCTTTCCACATCTCCCGCAGCTCTCTGCTTTATAGCGTCCCTGGTGGCTGCCGCCGCTTTGTCGCTGCTCGCGTCTCCCACGCCTGTCTGACTGAGGGCTGCTGTGATGACGTAGCACATTCACATTCGCATGCTGAGCTTCTGGCGGGTTAGACTGGAGATTTACCTGTTTAGTGATCTCCTCCGCCTGCCGCGCTTGTTCAATAACTTCAGCCAGCGTTAAATCCGCTTTAAGTTGGAATTTACGAGACAGGTCTTTATCTAGAATGCCCACGACTAGGCGATCTCTGATATGCTCGTCTCGCTTGTCCCCGAACTCGCAGTACTCGGCTAGCTCATACAGCACACGTATGTACTGCTCTGCGGTCTCCCCGTGCTGCTGGCTGCGCTGATAGAAACATGCCCGCTCATGTATAACATTACGGCGGGGAATAAAGTACTCGTCAAACTTCTGGAGAACTGTGTCAAAGTCTTTTCCTTCCTCTACGGTGGCGAAGTGAAACGAGCTAAATATCTTTTCAGCCTCGCTTCCCATGGAGTAAATAAGAGAACTCACTTGTATTTCTCCATTGTCCTTATTTAGCTTTGTTGCTAGCCGATAGCGCGAAAATCTCTGTTTCCACTCTGGCCAATCCGCTGGACGGTCAAACTTGAACTCGTTCGGTGGATTAAACTTCGCCATGGTGTTATCCTAATCTTAATACATTAGTTAATAACTCCTGACACCAGCTTCTTCAACTTCTGACACCATGTAATGTCTGTATTCTTACATGACATAAAAGGAGACGACATTTAGTGTTAACAACAAGATGTTTTTTTATTCTCTACTCCTCACTCTCCGAATCCCACAGTTCCTCAGTGCCGGAACTACCAGTATTCAATTCCTGTATGCCATACATTACACACATATTGTTCACAATCCAGTCACCAATAGCTTGTACATGTACCTACTGAAGAATTTGGGCACATATGCATCATGTTGATCTGGGGCAGTGGTCGTCAGCGTGATGTCACAGAAGCTGAAGATCAGATCATGTGACTGAACCTAATTGTTCATGACAACAACTTTTCATTTTTCAGTTTTCCATCAACCTCACCAGAAGTCAACCCTGCAATTCTGTTTCCAGAAGCCAATTCATGTCACTCCACTACTCATCTCTCTCCATTGGCTTTCTGTAGTGTTAGGAAATCTGAAATTTCCCCGATGAACCAATTTTGAAGGCGTCAAAAAGCACAATACAGATAATTTCAGTTATTCGAATCAAGCGGTTTATTTACGACAAACCGAGTCAAAGCAGTGTTCGTCCAAGACAAGCCCAAGATTGCGATCCGACTCTGATCTCAGCACCACACCGGTTCCACCAAGACAGAGCCCCGAAATCCAGCTGCTCACACTATTTATTGAAAAACCATCCCTCCCTCTGCTTATTCTGAACCAACTTGTTGAAGAAGTTCTATGGGGAGGTCGAACGCACCGTTCTATCCCTTATCTGGGGGAGCTCGAGACACCTCAGCTGTCCTTGAGCTTTATCCACCAGCCACCAGACGCCAGGTGCATCTGGTTTTCATGAAATATAGGCCTTGGGCAATTGTCGGCCAGATTGCCCCATCGCTATAGAATGCGCTAATTCCCTTAAACACAAATTACTTACAAATTACAAATTTTTATCCCTTCAATCCCCCTTTGGGCGTGCCCCTCAACACGCCCATCAAATTTGCCCCATTGGTAATTTGTCCCATATGTGAATTTGCCCCATAAGTGGTGCTGATGTTCAGAGTCGATCGCTTACATTTATTCATCAGAGTTCTCCTACGTCAGTGTGCTGTGCATGTGAGCTCTAAAATCAGTACATGAATCTAAAAAATAAAACACTCAGATTTTTGAAACTCTAATAATATACAGTTTCATACTCTACTCGTTATCAGAGTCTCAGGGCTGTGGGTGGTCCCGCACATGTCACCGGAATGGGTGTCCGCCACTCAGGTGCCCCACACCTGCAGTGATGTTACCTCCGTCCATCACTAGGTGTCCAGCCTTCTCTCCGTTTCCCCAGGTCTCCGGTCACGACCTACAAATTTCTGATGCCCTATGTGTACTTTTAATGCTATACTAAAGCATGTGCATGCAGTGTTATCTCCCCTACTGGGTTAATGCCTTAGATGAAAAAAGAGAGAGATAGGAAAATGAGAAAGAAAATAAATTCATACATGGAAACAAGATGTGATCTTGGGCATTGTTTAAGCATAACTGATTTCTTGTCTATCTGGCTCCTCATCCCCGGAGCAAAATTTAACCGTCTGCAGCTCCATGGTGTTAAATATGTGATATAGTTAACAGAACTCTCAGACGTGGTATTCACCGGCACCCACAGGTTACCAGTATAGCAACGAACACAGCAATAGACATGAAGAGTGACATGATTAACTCCTGACAAACATATTATTCATCCATGATTCCAAGGGGTTATCTATTCCAGAGGCCTCATGCATTTCCTGTAATAATTTACGCAACCCGTTGAGGGCCTTGGTTACGGACCCATCAGGTGCTGTGTTATTAGGCATATAGGCACAGCACACTTCACCAATCATTATGCAAACACCCCCTTTTTTCTGCCAGGAGCATGTCTAAGGCTTTTCTGTTCTATAGGCCACAAGTGACGTCACATGCAACTGTTCACTTAGTCCCTCTATTGCATCTCTAGTGAGATTAGTGAGACGAAGTACATTGTAATGTACGAAATTTATCCTATCCACGTTTTTGTTGGGAGTCACTGGAAAAAGGGCCGATATCAGTGGAATATTTTCTGCTGCCACTTGGTTTGCCAGTTTGAACTCGTTTGGCACCCCCCTAGACACCCCGATTGAGTCTATGTAAGTGGGTGAGTCCCTATATAAATAAAAGCTACCGACTGCTCACCTTCTCCATTGGGGTTCGCCCCCCCCCCTTAAACCTGTGAGAGTAAGAGGAGCCAACAGCTTTACCATGGCACATCGGCCAACAGTCAGCAGTGGCATTCTTACCACTAAGGTGTGTTTCCCACAATAATAATATAACCTGATCGGGCCCACAGCTCCACCTCCGTGTCGTTGTAGGTGATGTCTGTTCGGCACCAATCTAATACCACACATTGCTTGACAGTGTAACCCCCTGCCTTTTTGCCGCCCGATTAGCCACATCCTTTCCCTGCGCCTCCATGTCCCCCTTAGTGGAGTGGCCTTTACATTTAATGATGGCCACCTGTTTGGGCAGCTGTACTGCTTCCAGTAGCTTATGTATGTGCGCATAATGTTTAATAGGACCCCCTTATGCCGTTTTGAAACTTCTCTGCATCCATTGTGGTCCATCTATGTGTACTGCAGAATAGTATGCTGAGTCTGTATAAATGTTCACAGCTGTGTTGCTCGCAGTCAGGTGGTGTTTGCATGTATTGCCATGTTTGCAGTTTTGATAGCGTCAATGCTGTAGATGTGAGAAAGGCAATCACCCCATGGGTTGTGTTCACAACTAATGGGTGACACATTACTAGGTGCCCGATTTTATTCAGAACCACTCCACAGAACCATGTACCTTGTACTTGATAACAAAAACTTTAGTACTTAAAAAATATACCTTTAGCCTCCCCCTTTCTAAAATAAAACAACAGATTGTCTATGGAAAAATCAAGCAATCAGGGGTTATTATTGTTATTATTATTATTATTTTCTCCTGGATCAAACTGCACAGTCAGTTCTGTCCGCTAGAACCTGCAAATTGACTTGTTTGGTTAGTAAAGTTAAATACAACATCAAACAAACAAATTACTCTATTCTTTATACAAATCACACAACATAAGTTTAATAAACTCATATTTCTCCTGTTCAATGTAAAATTTGAAAATTAGGCCACCTTAAGTTCATTACCTGGAGGAAAAATGAAACCTTTATCAAACAATTCATAAACAACAATGCTGCAAAAAAGTCATAACATTAATAATTTGTCTTATATGTGTCTTGGCAAAACATTTTCTCAAACTCTGACCTGGAAAAAATATAACCTCATAATTTTGTCCTCATTATTTAATGTCAGTCAGTCCGGTCTAGTGTAGTTAATCAGTCAAATCTTTATCCTTCATTAAACAAAAATTGTACTCGGTCCATTTTATGCTTCATGATTAAATATATACATATATATTTTTTCATGTTAAAAGAAGTGATATTTATTTTAGCAAAATAAAAGAAAATGAGAAATCCTACCCCACTCTCTGATTAGTTATCAGAGAACGTCACTATTATGGAGACCTTCAGTTGCTTGTTTTAAAACAACAATCTCTGATAATAGTGCGGACGTGGTTCTCAGCTCTGTCGACGTGGCCTTATTGAAATGGATAAATAGAAGACAAAAGTTTCAATGGAAGATGTACGTATACATTCTTGACTTGATATAATCAGCATAATAAGACATAATAACTGTAGAAGGTTATTGATAGGTATATGCAAACACAAATGGTTAAGATGAATCACTCATACACAAAATCATATTTCTCCTTCACAATCCCCCTTTGATTCATTTTAATCATTCAATAGTTCTAACAGATTCATTTAAGCTTTTTCGATTATTTTCGCTTGTTTACATTACTGAAGTTTTGTTTTGGAGGCCTTGTGACCTTGCTCTGCCAGATGCTTCAACAGAGCCAAAGTTGTGTCTTTACATATGGTCTGGGTTGGTGCTACCACCAACATTTCAAAATAGATCTCTGTCCGACTGTCAACATCTTATCAGTCCCGCGGCCCATTTTCTGTCAGATATTAGTTCAGTCCTAGTCAGACAGTCTGGTTTATTCACTCAAATCTTCACAGGAAACCTCGTCTTTAAATTGGAAAATAGTGCTATTTAACATTTTAAAATCTAATAGTTATATTTAAATGAGCTCAAACTATTTTATTTGCCACGGCTAATTAATATTAATTCACTAAATTTCCCCAATTCAACATTATTGAAACTGTAGGATTTTGGGTATTAATATGATATTAATAAAGTCCTCCGCATCCCATTACCAAATTACTGAAAATGAGAGACGGTCAAAAATTTTAATGCGTGTTCTATTACATAAAATATCTGACTCCAAAGAATTTTTTATTAAAACGGTAGCTTTAGTTACACGAGTGCTTCTCTGCACTAAATGGGTTAATTGTATCTCAATGATTTAAGCTATATCTGATTCAGGTATTCTGTAAGCATGCAGAAATCTTAATTCTGTCAGAGGCTTTTATAATATATGGACAGAGGTTATATTGACATGTGGATATATCTAAATATCCCTCAGAGGTCAATCTTATAGCTGCTTAAAATACACCATTTATTTAGAAATAAATTAACCTTTGAGTTTTAGCCTTGAAGGATTAACTGGAAACTTTGGTTTAGAGTAATAACCTAATTTATTACTAATGATTAATTAAGAAAACAAAGAATACTAAGATTACTAAACAGATTTATATTATAAAGTTGCACTAATAGCAAATGAACTCCCCCTTTAGGTGCAAACTCACGTGTTATGCGAACGCTGGAAAAAATGCCGGAACCAAGAGCCCGCTGGGCCGAGCAAAGCAAGGCAGGCCTTAACCTAAGCAGAGTCTGACCAGGCAAAAACCAAGCATAGCAGGGCCCAGCTGCAGCACTGGCCAGAGCTAGACCAGGAGAAGAGAGAGAGAGTTACCTGTTACATCCTTTTATTTTCACATCAACCTTTAAACCTTTTGATGATAATAAGGCTAGGATCCAGGATTCTTCCTTCAATTAATATGCTAAGGGGGCCAGGTCATCACGATGTGAAACCCTAGTTTGAAACCGGTTTTAGGGACAAATGCTATCGGCTGAGACTGATGTGTCGTGAGCTGCATTGTTTGTGAGGAGCCATAGCTATGATGCTTCATGCTGATTGTTATTAGAAATACAAAGACTGGTCGAGTTGCTCATACAGACCAGATGTTATTATATTTGAAAGAATCTACAGTACTCCAGAAATCTGTCATGTTCTATAAATCTACTATATCGCACAACCTAGCTTGTTATACCTTATATATAAACAAGCACCTTTAGAAGGGGATCTTATCCATACCAAACATGACATAGTGCAAACCATATAATAAAACACAAGTTTTATTATTCACTCAATAAAACACAAGTTTTATTATTTCTACAAAACACAGCAATCAATGCAAAACCACAAATAATCCTCAATAAAAGCAACAATTTTCCCTACCTTCACTTACTCATGACCTCATCAAAGACACACACACACACACACACACAGTGTTAATCAGAGATAAGAGCAGAGCAGAGAGAGCGTGTAAGGAGTATGTATTTCTCATCCTTAAATTATTTATTTCATTTAGAATTGTCAAGCAATTATTTTTATAGCCAAATTTATTAGGTTATTTATTTATTTAACCTTTAACCCTATTTTAATGATTTTACAACCTTAATAGACTAATTAATTATTATTTATTGTGAGCAACATGTGACCTTAATGCTGGCAGTTCTTTAAACAGTGCTCATACAGACAGACTGAAGGACCGGATGGATCAGCTCTCTTGATCCTGAGACACTGACCATATTTAATTTCTAACGTCGACGTCTCCCTGATCTGGGGGAGGTCTGGGATCAAACAGACCCTCCCCCGTCTTCGGTTGAGCACGCCCTCACTTTTCGCCAGAAATTCTCACAAACACAGCCTCCATCGAGTATTTTCAGAGCACATTGTTTGACTCCAAGCACTGACATGCTCACCATTGAACTGAGTGAATGCTTTATTAAAGCAGAAACCATTTTGTCTTTAACACTCTATTGTTAAGCTTAAATTTTACATTTATCTTTACTTTATTCTAATTCACAGGGTTTCTTAACTTATGTCATTTTAACCTCACTCACTACTACCATAACTATTATTTATTTAATAATTTACTCATTTGCTTACGGTGATACTGGTTGATCACTTCTAAATATTATATTCTACTAGAGAATAAGCCGTGAAAAGGTGTGGAGTAGAAAATGAATGGTGGTTTAGTTTTTACACTCATCTCATCATACACTCAGACTTAAACCACACAAACAACAAACAGGCCAGGCAAAACTCGCAAATTAGCAGAGTAACAACCATATACAGTGGTACCACACCCAAACCAACACAATTATCTAACTATATCATACTGCAATATTTGAACACATTTTAACTTTATTCAGTATACACTTTAATTTATTAATACTGCAGTTTTATTTAAATTTATGGTCCATACTCTAATTATTACTTATTTTAAACTTCTATGTTACAATATGTGGATCCATATAATTTACACCATATAATTATTTAAATATATATTTACATATCATATTAAATCAGCAATTCAAACAAGACCGGTTGGTTCTTTAAATTGTTCACAACTCACCATAAGGATTCTGTCTGGGAGTACCAAAGGTCTTTCGGTGTGGGCAGAGAGCGCTGTGGGCACTCTCTCGCGATATGTCCCAGTCGGCCACACGAAAAGCACTTATTTCTTCCCATTGTGCTGTTGTGTCTCCCATTTTTGGGCCTCACAACAGTGTCGGACTCCGAGAGCCCCACCTTTTGTATTAATTCAACCAAGGTGTTTTTCATGGCATCAATTTCAGGACACCTCCGCATTACGTAACCCCCGGACAAAGACACACTCATGAAAAGGAGGAGGGGAGAGGAGAGAGAGGGTGGGGGGGAAGGGGGGGGAGGGGAGGGAGGGAGGGGGGGGAAGAAGGGGGGGGGGAGGAAGAGGAGAGGGGGGAAAAAAAAGGGAGAGGGAGGGGGAAGGGGGAGGGGGGAGAGGGAAAGGAAAGGGAGGAGGGGAAAGGGGGGAAGGAGAGGGGGAGGGGGGGAGAAAAAGGGGAGGGGAGGGAGGGGGGAAAAGGGGGGAAGGGGGGGAGGAAAGGGGGAGGGGGGAAAAGGGGGGGAGAGGAAGGGGAGGAAGGAGAAGGGGGGGGGGGGAGAGGGAGGGGGGAGGGGGAGAGAAAGGGGGGGAAAAAAGGGGAGGAAAAGAAGGGAGGGGAAGGGAGGAAAAAGGAGGGAGGGGGGGAGGGGGGGGGGGAAGAGAAGAGGGGAAAGGAAGGGGGAAAGAGAGAAGGAAGGAGAGAAGGGAAAGAAGAGGGGGGGGGGAAAGGGGGAAGAAAGGAAGAGGGGGGGAGGGGGGGAGAAGGAAGGGAGAAAAAGAAGGGAAAAAAAAAGGGGGGAGGAGGGAAGGAGGAGAGAGGGGAGAAGGGAAAAGGGGGAGGAGAGGAGAAGGAAGAAAGGGGGAGGGGGGAGGAAAGAGGGGAAGAAAAGGAAAAGGGGGGAAGAGGGGAGGAGAAGGGAGAGGAGAAAGAAAGGGAGAGGAGGAGGGGGAGGAGGAAAAAAGGGGAGGAAAGGAGGGAGGGAGGGGGGGAAGGGGGAGGAGGGGGGAGGGAGGAAAAAAAGGGGGAGGGAGGGGAAGAGGGAAGAGAGGAAAGGAGGGGGGAGAAGAGAAGGAGAGGAAGGAGAGGAGGAAAAGAAGAAGAGGAGGGGAAGGGAAGAAGAGAAGAGAGGGGGAGAGGGAAGGGAAGGAAGGGGGAGAGAGGGAGGAAAAAGGGGGGGGGGGGGAGAGAGAGGGAAGAGGGGGAGAAGGAAGGAGAAGGAGAGGAGAGAGAGGGAGAAGGAGGGGAGGAAGGGGAAAGGAGAGAGAGGGAAGAGGGAGAGGGAAAGAGAGAAGAGAGGAAGGGGGAGAGGAGAAGGGGGAAGGGGAGGAGAGAAAGAGAGAGGAGAGGGAAGAGAAAGAGAGGGAGGAGGAGAGGGGAGGAAGGAGGGGGAGAGAGAAGGAGAGAGGGAAGAAGGAAGGGGAAAAGGAAGGGGAGAGGGGAGAAAGAAGGGGGAGATGGGAGAGGGGGGGAGGAGGGGAAAGGAAAAGAGAGGGGGAGAGGAAAGAGAAGGAAAGGGGGAAGAAGAGGAAGGGGAGGGGGGGGGGGGGGGAAAAAGAAGAGAGAGGGGGGGAAAAAGAGAAGAGAGGGAAGAAGAAAAGAGAAGGGAAGGGAGGGGGGGGGAGGGGGAGAGAGGGAAAGAGGAGGAAGGGGGGAGGGAAGAGGAGGGGGGAGGGAGAGGGAGAGGAGGGGGAGGGAGAGGAAAGAGAGAAAAGGAGGAAGGAGAAGGGAGAAGAGGAGGGAAGGAGGAGGGAGGGAAGGAAGGGGAGAGGGAGAGGAGGGAGGGGAGGAGGAAAAGGGGGAAAGGAAGAGAGGGAGGGGGGGGAGGGGGAGGGGAGGGGGGGGAGAAGAAGAGGGAAGAGGAGAAGGGGAAGAAGAGGGGAGAGGGAGAGGGAGAGGGAAGAGAAAGGGGGGGAGAGGAGAGGAGGGGGGGAGGGGAGGAGGAGGAGAGGAGGAAAGGGGGAAGGAGGAAAGAGGGGAGGAGGGAAGGGGAAGGAGGAGAGAAAGGGGAGAGGGGGAAGAGAAGGGGGAGGGAGAAGGGAGGAAGGGAGAGAGGAGAGAGAGAGGGAGAGAGGAGGAGGGGAAAAAGGGGGGGAGGAAGAGGGGGAAAGAGGGGGGGGGGAGAGGGGAGGGGAGAGGGGGAAAGAGGGAAAGGGAAGGAGAGGATGGAAAAGAAAGGAAGAAGAGAAAGAGAAGGAGGGAAGGGAAGAGGGGAGGGGGAAGAAGAGAGGAAGGGGAAGGAAGAAGGAGGGAAAAAGGAAAGAAGGGGAAAGAGGAGAGAAAGGGAAAGGGAGGGGAAAGGAAGAGAGAAGGGAGAGGGAGGGAAAAAAGAGGAAAAGAAGAGAGGAAGGAGGGGGAGAGGGAGAGAAGAGGGGGGGAGGAGGAAAAAGAAAAGGAGGGGGGGGGGGAGAAGGGGGGGAGGGGGGGGGGGAGGGAAGAGGAAGAGAGGAGGGGGAAAAGAGGGGGGGGGGGGGGAAGGAGAGGAGGGAGGGGGGGAGGGAAGAAGAAAAGGAGAAGAAAGAAGAGGAAGGAGGGGGGGAAGAGGAGAAGGAGGGGGAGGGAGGGGAGGGGAAGAAAAGAAGAAAAAGGAGGAGAGAGAAGGAAGGGAAGGAAAGGGGGGAGGAGAGGAGGGGGGGGAAGGGGGAGGAAAGAAGAGGAAAAGGGGGGAGAAGAGAGGAGGGAAAGGGGGAAGGGAGGGGAAAGGAAGAGGGGGGAGGGAAAGGGGGGAGAGGGGGGGGGGGGGGGGGGGGAGGGGAGGGGGGAAAGAAGAGGGGAAAGGGAGGAGAGGGAGAGGGGAAAGGGAGGAGGAGAGGAAAAGAGAAGAGGAAAAGGGAAAGAGAAGGGGGGGGAAGAGGGGAGGGGGGGAGAGGGGGGGAGAAGGAGGAGAGGGGGGGGGAAGGGGGAAAGGGGGAGGGGGGGGGAGGGGAAGGGGGGGAGGGAGGAAGGGGAAGGGGGGAGGGAGGGGGGAGGAGGAAAAGAGAGGAGGAGGGGGGGGGATGGAGAGGGGGGGGGGGGGAGGAGGGGAGAAGGGGAGGAAGGGGGGGAGAAAAGGGAAAGGAAGGGAGAGGGAAGAGGGAGAGAGGGGGGGAGGGGGGAGGGGAGAAGAGGGAGAGGAAAGGGGAAAGGGGAGAGGGAGGGGGAAGAGGAGGGGGGGGGGGGGGAGAGAAGGGGGGGGAGAAGGGGAGGGAGGGGAGGGAGGAGGGAGAGAGGGAAGAGGGGGGGGGGGGGGAAGGGAGAAGAGGGGGAAGAGAGGAGGGAGGAGGGGGGGGAAGGGAGAGGGGGAGGGGGGGGGAAAGGGAAAGGGGGGAGGAAGGGAGGGAGGGGGGGGAAGGGGGAAAGAAGAGGAGAGAGAAAGGAGGGGAAGGAAGGAGGGGGAGGGAGAGAGGAGGGGGAGGAGGGGGGGGGAGAGGGGAGGAGGGAGGGGGAGGAGAAGAAGAGAAGGAGAGGGAAGAGAAAGGGGGGAGGAGAGGGGGGGAGAAGGGGAGGGGGGAGGGGGGGGGAAGGAGGGGGGAGGGAGGGGGGAGAGGAGGAAGGGGGAGAGGAGAGAGAGAGGGGAGAGAGGGAGAAGGGAGAGGGAGAGGGGGGGAGGGAAAGAGAAGGGAGAGGGGGAGGGAGGGGAGAGGGGGAGAGAGAGGAAGGGGGGGGGGGGAGGGAAAAGGGGGAAGAAAAAGGAAGGGGAGGGAAGGAGAAGGGAGAGAGGAAGAAGGGGGAGAAGAAGGGGGGAGGGGGGGGGGGAGGGGAGGGAGGGAGGAAGGGGAGGGGGAGAGGAGAAGGAGAGGGGGGGGGAGGGGGGAGGGGAGAGAGAGAAGGGAGAAGGGAAGAGGGGGGGGGGGGGGGGGGAAGGAGGGGAGGAGAGGGGGGGGGGGGGAGAGAGAAGGGGGGGGGAGGGGGGGGGGGGAAGGGAGAAAGAGGGAAGAGAGGGAAAAGGAGGGGAAAGGGAAGAAGAGGGGGGAGAGGAGAAGGGGAGGGAAGGGGGGGGGAGGAAGGGGAGAGGGGGGGGGGAGAGGAGAGGGAGGGGGGGGAAGGGGAGGAGGGGGGGGGGGGAAGAGGGAGAAGAAAAGGGGGGAGGGGGGGGGGGGGAAAGAGGGAGGAGAGAAAAGAGGGGGGGGGGGAGAGAAAAGAGGGGGAAGGGAGGGGAGGGGAGGGGGGGGGGGGGGGGGGGAGAGGGGGGAGAAGGAGGGAGAGGAGGGGGGGGGAAGGAAGGAGAGAGAGGGGGGGGGGGGGAGAAGAAAGAAGAGGGGGGGGGGAGGGGGGGGAGAGGGGGGGGGGGGGGGGGGGAGAAGGGGGGGGGGGGGGGAGGGGGGGGGAGGGGGAAGGGGGGGAAGGGGAGGGGGAGGGGGAAGGGAGGGGAGGGAAAGAGAGGGGGAGAGGGAGAGGAGGAGAAGGGGGGGGGGGGGGAAGAGGGAGGGGGGGGGGGAGAGGGGGGGGGAGGAAGGGGAGAGGAAAGGGAGGAGGAGGGGGGGGGGGGGGGAAGGAAGGAGGGGAAAGAGAGGAGGAGAGAAAGAGGAGAAGAGGAGGAGAGGGGAGGGGGGGGGAAGGAAGAGGAGGGAGGAAGGGGGGGGAGGGGAAGGGGAGAGGGGAGGGGAGAGGGGGGGGGGGGGGGGGGGGGGGGGAAAGGGGGGGGGGAGGGAAGAGGGGAGGGGGAGAGAGGGGGGAGGAGGAAGGGGGAGAGAGGGGGGGGAGGGAAGAAAGGGAAGAGGGGGGGAGAAAGAAGGGAGGAGGGGGGGAAAGGGAAGGAGGGAGGGGAAGGGGGGGAGGGAAAGAGGGAGGGGGAGGGGGGAGAGAAGGGGGGGGGGGGGAGAGAAAGGGGAAGAGGGAGAGAGGAAAGGGAGGAGAGGGAAAAGGGAGAGAGGGGGGAGGGAGGGAGGGGGGGGGAAGGAGAGGAGGAGAGGAAAGGGGGGAGGGAAGGGGGGGGAGGGGGGGGAGAGAGGGAAGAGGGGGGAAGAGGGAGAGAGAGGGGGAAAAGGGAGAGGGGGGAGGGGGAGAGAGAGAAGAGAGGGGGGGGGGGGGGAGGGGGGGGGGAGGGGGGGGGGGGAAAAGGAGGGGGAGAGGGAGGGGGAGGAGGGGAAGAGAGGGGAGGGGAGAGAAGAGGAAAAAGAAGAGAGGGGGGGGGAAGGGGGAAGAGAGAGAGAAGGAGGGGGGGGAAAAGGAAAGAAAAGAAGGGGGAGAGGAGAGAGGGGGGGGAGGAGAGAAAGAGGGAAAGGGGAAGAGAGGGAGGGGGGGGAGAGGGGGGGAGGAGGGAAGAGGGGGGAGAGAAAGAGAGGAGGAAAGGGGAGGGAGGGGGGGGGGAGGGGAAGGGGGGGGGGGGGGGGAGAAGGAGAGGGAGGGAGGAGGAAGAAGGGGGGGGGAAGAGAGGGGGGAGGGGGGAAGGGGGAAGAGGAGGGGGGGGGGGGGGGAGGGGGGGGGAGGGGGGGAGGGGGAAAGAAGGAGGGGGAAAGAAAAGGGAGGAGGGGGGAGGGGGGAGGAAGGGGGGGGGGGGGGAGAGAGGGGGAGAGAGGGGGGGGGGGGGGAAAGGGGGGGGGGGGGGGGGGGGGGAGAAGGGGGGGGGGAAGGGGGGAGGGAGGAGAGGGGGGGGGGGGGGGGGGAGAGGGGAGAAAGGGGAGGGAAAGAGGGAAAGGAGAAAAAAGGGGGGGGGGAGGAGGGGGGGGGGGGAGAGGGGAAAGGGAAGGGGAGAGGGGGAGAAAGGGAAGAGAGGGGGAGGGGGGGGGAGGGGGGGAGAAGGGGGGAGGAGAAAGAGGGGGGGAAGGGGAGGGGGGGGAAGGGGAGAAAAGGGGGGGGGGGGGGGGAAAGGGGGGAGGGGGGGGGGGGGGGAGGGGGGGGAGAGAGGAGGGAGGGGGAGAGAAAAAAAAGGAAGGGGGGGGGAAGAGAAAAGAGGAGAGAAGAGAGGGAAAAAGGAGGGGGGAGGGGGGGGGAAAAGAAGGAAAAGAAGAAGGGGAAGGGGAAGAGGGGAGGAGGGGGGGGGGGGGAGAGGGGGGGGGGGGAGAAAAAGAGAGAAGAGGGGGGGGGGAGAGGGGGGAGAAGGGAGGGGGGGGGGGGGGAGAGGGGAAAGAGAGAGAGGGGAGAAAGGGGGGAAGAAGAGAGGGGAAAGGAGGGGAAAGGAAGGGGGGGGGGGGGGGAAGGGGGAAGGGGGAGAAAGGGAAGGGGGGGGGGGAAAGAAGGGGGGGGGGGGGGGGGAAGGGGGGGGGAAGGGGGGAGAAGAGGGGAGGGGGGGGGGAGAGGGGGGGGGAGAGGGGGGAGGGAAGGGGGGGGGGAAGGAGGGGAAAAGAAGAGGGGGAAGGGGGGGGGGGAAGAGAGAGAGAAGGAGGGGAGAGAGGAGGGGGGGGGGGGGGGGGAGAGGGGAGAAAGGGGAGAAAAAAGGGAAGGAGGGGGGGGGAGAGGGGAGGGGAGGGGAAAGAGGGGGAGGGAGAGGGGGAGGGGGGGGGGGGGGGGGGAGGGAGGAGAGAGAAGGGGGAGAAGGGGGGGGGGGGGGGGGGGAGGGAGAAGAGAAGAAAGAGGGGAGGGGGAAGGGAAAAAGGGGGGGAAGGGAAGAAGAGGGAGGAAGAGGGGGAGAGGAGGGAAAAGGGGGGGAGGGGAGGGGGGGAGGGAAAAAGGGGGGAGGGGAGAGGGAGGGGAGGGGGGAGAGGGGAAGGGGGGAGGGGGGGAGGGGGGGAAGGGGGGGGGGAAAAGGGGAGAGGGGAGGGGGGGGGGAAGGAAAGAGGAGGGGGGGAGGGGGGGAAGGGGGGAGGGGGGGAGGGGGGGGGGGGGGAAGAAAGAGAGGAGAGGAGAAGGAAGGGAGAGGGGGGAGGGGGGGGGGAGAGGGGAAGGGGGAGAGAAGGGGGGAAGAGAGGGGGGAGAAGGGGAGGGAAAAGGGGAAAGGGGGGGGGGGGGGGAGGAGGGGGGGGAGGGGGGAAAAGGGGGGGAAGGGGGGGGGGGGGGAAGGGGGGGGGAGAAGGGGAGGGGAAGGGGGGGGGGAGGGGGGGGGAGGGGGGGGGGAGGGGGGGAGAGGGGAAGGGGAGGGAGGGGAAGAAAGGGAAAGAGGAGGGGAGGGGGGGGGGAAAGAGGGAAGGAAAGAGGGGGGGAGGGGAGGGGAGGGGGGGAGGGGAGAGGGGGAAGAAGGGGGGGAAGGAGGGGAAGGGGGGGGGGGGAAGGGGGAGAGGGGGGGGGGGGGGGGGGAGGAAGGGGGGAGGGGGGGGGGGGGGAAGGGGGGGGGGGAAAAGGGGAAGGAGAAGAGAGGGGGGGGGGGGGGGAGGGGGGGAGGGGGGGGAGGGGGGGGAGGGAGGAGGGGAGAGGAGGAAGGGGGGGGGGGAGGGGGAGAGAAGGGAGAGGGGGAGAGGGGGGGAAAGGGGAGAGAGGGGGGAAAAGGGGGGGAAAGGGGGGGAGAGGGGGAGGGGGGAAGGGGGAAAAGGGAGGGGGGGGGGAAGAGGGGGGGGGGGGGAAGAGGGGGGGGAAGGGGGGGAAGGGAAGGGGGGGGGGAAGGGGGGGGAGGGGAGGGGGGGGGGGGGGGGGGGGGGGGGGAGAAGGGGGGGGAGGGGGGAAAGGGGGGAGGGGAGAAGGGAGGGGGGGGAAGAGGGGGAGGAGGGAGAGGGGGGGAGAGGAAAAAGAGGGGGGAAGGAGAGAGGAGGAAGGGGAAGGGAGGGAAGAAGGGGGAGAGGGGGGAGGAGGAAGGGGAGGGGGGGGGGGGGAGGGGGGGGAAGGGGGGGAAAGGGAGGAGGGGAAAGAGGGGGGGAGAGAGGAAGAAAGGGGGAGGGAGGAGGGAGAGGGGGGAGAGAAAAGGGGGGGGGGGGGGAGGGGGGGGAGGGGGGGGGGGGAAGGAAGGGAGGGGGGGAAAGGGGGGAAGGGAGAAGGGGGGGGGGGGGGGGGGGAAAAGGGGGGGGGGGGGGAGGAAAAGAGGAGGGAAGGGGGGGGAAAAGGAGGGAGAGGGAGGGGGAGGGAGGGGGGGGGGGGGGGGGGAGGAGAGAGGGGGGAGGAGGGGGGGAGAAGAGGAGGGGGGGGGGAGGGGAGGAAAAGGGGGGGGAGGGGGGGGGAGGGGGGGGGGGGGAGAGAGAAAGGAGGGGGGGAGAGAGGAAGGGGAGAGGGGGGGGGGGGGGGGAGGAGAGGGGAGGGGGGGGGGGGGGAGAGGGGGGAAAGGGGAGGGGGGGAGAGGGGAAAGAGAAAAAGGAAAGGAAAAAGGGGGGGGAGAGGGGAGGGGGGGGGGGGGGGGAGAAGGGGGGGGGGGGGGGGGGGGGGGGAGGGGGGGGGGGGGGGAAGGGAGGAAGAGAGGGGAGGAAAGAGGGGGGGGAAGGAGGGGGGGGGGGGGAAGGGGGGGGAAAGGGGGAAGGGAGGAAGGGGAGGAGGGGGAAGAGAAAAGGAAGGGGAGGAAAGGGGGGGGGGGGGGAGGGGGGAGGAGGGGGGGGGGGGGGGGGGGGGGGGAGAAGAGGGGGGGAAAAAGGGGAGGGGGGGAGGGGGGGGGGGGGAGGAGGAAGGAGAGAAGGAAGGGGAGAGAGAGGGGGGGGGGGAGGGGGAGAGGGAGAGGGGGGGGGGGGGGAGGAGGGGGGAGGGGGGGGGAGGGGGGAGGGGGAAGGGGGGGGGGAGAGGGAGAAAAGGGAGGGGGAAAGAAGGGAGGGAGGAGAAGGGAAGAAGAGGGGGAGGGGGGAGGGGGGGGGGGGGGGAGGGGGGGGGGGGGAGAGAAGGGGGGGGGGAAGGGGGGGGGGAAGGAGGGGGGGAGAGGGAGAAGGAGGGGGGGAAGAGGGGGGGGGGGGAAGAAGGAGGGAGGAAAAGGGAGGAAGGGGGAAAGAGAAGAGGGGGGGAGAAAGGAAGGGGGGAGGGGGGGGGGGAAAGAGGGGGGGGGGGGGGGGGGGGGGGGGGGGGGGAGGAAAGGAGGGGGGGAAAAGAGGGGGGGGAGAAAGGGGGAGGGGGGGGGAAGGGGGGGGGGGGGGGGGGAGAGAGGGGGGAGAAGAAGGGAGGGGAAAGGGGGGGAGGAGAAGGAGGGGGGGGGGGGGGGGGGGAGGGGGGGGAGGGGGGAAGAGGGGAGAGAGAGGGGGAAAAGAGGGAGGGGGGGAGGGAGGGGGGGAGAAGAGGGAAGGGGAGGAGGGGGGGGGGAAGGGGGGGGGGGGGGAAGAGGGAGGGGGGGAGAGGAGGGGGAAAGAGAGGAAAAAGGGGAGGGGGAGGGGAGAGGGGGGGGGAAGAGGGGGGGGGGGGAAAGAGGGGGGGGGGAAAGAAGAAGGGGGGGGGAAGAAAGAGAGGGGGGAGGGAAGGGGGGGGGGGGGGGAAAGGGGAGAGGGGGGGGGGAGAAGGGAGGGGGGAGGGGAAGGGGGGGGGGGGGGAGGAGAAGGGGGGGGAGAGGGGGGAGGAGGGGGGGAGGAAGGAAAGAAAAAGGGAGAGAGGAGAGAGGAAGAGAAGGGGGGGAGAGGGGGAAGGGGGGGGGGGGGGGGAAGGAGGGGGGGAGGGAGAGGGGGAGGAAGAAGGGGGAGGGGGGAAGGGAGGGGGGGGAGGGGGGGGGAGGGGGGGGAAGGGGGGGAGGGGAGAGGGGGGGGGGGGAAGGAGAAGAGGGAAGGGGGGGGAAGAGAAGGGGGGAAGGGGGGAGGAGAGGGGGGGGGGGGAGGGGGGGGGGGGGGGGGGGGGAAAGGGGGGGGAGGGGGGGGGAAGGGGGGGGGGGGGGGGGGGGGGGGGGGGAAAGAGGGGGAAGGGAAGGGGGGGGAGAGGGGGGGGAGGGGAGAGGGGGGGGAGGGGGAAAAGGGAAAGAGGGGGGGGAAAGGGGGGGGGAGGGAGGGGGGGGGGAGGAGGGGGGGGGGGGGGGAAGAAGGGGAAAGAGGAGGGGGGAGAAGGGGGAAGAAGAAGGAGGAAGGGGGGGGGAGGGAGGAAGAGGGGGGGGGAGAGGGGAGAAAGGGAAAGAGGGGGGGGGAGGAAGAGGAAGAGAGAGGAGGGGGGGAGAAGGGGGGGGGGGAGAGGGGAGGAAGAGGGAGAAGGGGGGGGGGGAGAAGAGGAGAGGGGAGAGGAAGGGGGGGGAGAGGGGAAGGGAGGGGGGGGGAGGGGAGAGGGGGGGGGGAAGGGGGGGGGGGGGGAGAAAAAAGAAGGGGGGAGAGAGAAGGGGAAGAGGAGAGGGAGGGGGGAGGAGAGGGAGGGGGGGGAGAAGAGGGAGGGGGGGGGGGAGGGGGGGAAGGGAAAAGGAGAAGGGGGGGGGGGAAGGGAAGAGGGGGGGGGAAAAAGAAGAAAAGGGAGAAGGGAAAAAAGGGAGAGGAAAGGGAGGAAGGGGGGAGAAAAGAGGGGGGGAGAAGAAGGGGGAGGGAAGGGAAAGAGGGGGGGGGGGGGGGAGGAAGGAAGGGGGAGAGAGGGGGAAGAGGGGGGGGGGGGAGGGGAGGGAAGGGGGGAGGGGGGGAAGAGAGGGGGGGAGGGGAAGGGGGGGGGGGAAAAAAAGGGGGGGGGGGAGAGGGGGAAGGGGGAAGGGGGAAGGGGGGGGGAGAGGGGGGAGGGGGGGAGGGGGGGGAGAGAGGGGGGGGGGGGGGGGGAAGGAGAAGGGGGGAGAAGGGGGGGGAAAAGGAGAGAGGGGAAGAGGAGAAGAAGGGGGGGAAGGAAGAAGGAAGAGAGGAGGGGGAGAGAAAAAGGGGAGGGGGGGGGGGGGGGGGGGAAAGGGGAGGGGAAAGAGGGGAGGGGGGGGGAGGGAGAGGGAGGGGGAGGAGAAGAAGAGAGGGAAAGGAAAAAGGGGGGAGAAGGGAAGGGGAAAGGGGGGGGGGAGGGGGGGGAGGAGGGGGGGGGGGGGGAGAGGAGGAAAAAGGGGGGGGGGAGGAAGGGGAGGGAGAAAGGGGAAGGGGGGGGGGGGGAGGGGGGGGAAGAGGGGAAAGAAAAGAGGGGGAGAAGAGAGAAGGGGAAGAGGAAGAGGGGGAAGAGGGAGGGGAAGGAAGGGAAAGGGGGAGGAGGGGGGGGGGGGGGGGGGGAGAGGGGAGAGGGGAGAGGGGAGGGGGGAGGGGGGGGGGAGGGGGGGGGGGGGGAAGGGGGAAAGGGGGAAAGAGAGGGGGGGGAAAGAGGAAAGAAAAAGGGGGGAGGGGAAGGGGGAGAGGGGGAGGAGGGGGGGGGGGGGAGAAAGGGGGGGGGAGGGGAGGGGGGGGGGGGAGAGGGGGGGGGGGAAGGGAGAGAGGAAGAGGGGGGGGGGAAAGGGAAAAGGAAAAAGGAGAAGAGAGGGGGGGGGAGAGGAAAGGAGGGGGGGGGGGGGGGGGGGGGGGGGGAGGGGGGGGGGAGGGGGGGGGGGAAAAGGAAGGGGGGGGGAGGGGAAGGGGGAAGGGGGGGGGGAGGGGGGGGGAAGAGGAGGGGGGGGGGGGGGGGGGGAGGGGGGGGGGGGGGGGGGGGGGGGGGGGGGGGGGGGGGGGGGGAGAGAGGGGGGGGGGGGGAGGAAAGAGGGGAGGAAGGGGGGGAGGAGGGGGGGGGGAAAAGGGGGAGAAAGGGGGAGGGGGGGGAGAGGGGGAGAAAAGGGGGGGGGGAGGGAAGGGGGAAGGGGGGGGGGGGGGAAAAGGGGGAAGAGGGGGGGGGAGGGGGGGGAAGGAGGGGGGGGGGGGGAGAGAGGGGGGGGGGAGGGGGGAGGGAAAGGGGAGGAAGGGGGGAAGAGGAGGGGGGGAAGAAGAAAAGGGGGGGGGGGGGGGGAGGGGGGGGGGGGGGGGGGGGGGGGGGGGGGGAGGAGGGGAGGGGGGGGGGGGGGGGAGGGGGAGAAAGGGGGGGAGGGGGGGGGGGGGAAAGGGGGAGGGGGAGAGGGGGGGGGGAGAGGGAAAGAGGGGAGGGGGGGGGGAGAGAGGGGGAGGGGGGGAAGAAGGGAGGGGGGGAGAAGAGGGGGAGGGGGGGGGGGGAAAAAGGAAAAGAAGGGGGGAAGGGGGGAGGGGAGGGAGGGGGGGAGGGAAAAGGGGGGGGAGAGAGGGGGGGGGGGAAGAAGGGGGAGAGGAAAAGAGGAAGGGGGGGGAAGGGGGGGGGGGGAAGGGGGGGGGAGGAAAGGGGGGAAAAAGGGGGGGGGGGAGGGAGAGGGGGGGGGGGGGGAGAGGGAAAAAGGAAAGAAGGGGAGAGAAGAAGGAGGGGGGGGGGGGAGGAGGAGGAGGGGGGGGAAGGGGGGGAGAAGGAAGGGGGAGGGGGGGGGGGGGGGAAGGAAAAAAGGGGGAGAGGGGGGGGAAAAGGGGAGGAGGGGGGGGGGGGGGGGGGGGAGAGAAGGGGAGGAGGAGGGGAGGGGGGGGGGGGAGGGGGGGGGGGAAGAGGGGGGGAGGGGGGAAGGAGGAAAAGGGGGGGAAGAGGGAAGAAGAGAGGGGGGGGAAGGGGGGAAGGGGGAGGAAGGGGGGGGGGGGGGAGAAGGAAGGGGGGGGAAGGGGGGGGGGGGGGGGGGGGAGGGGAGGGGGGGAAGGAGAAGGGAAGAGAGGGGGGGGGGGGAAGGGGGGAGGGGGAGGGGGGAGGGGGGGGGGGGGGGGGGGGGAGGGGGAGGAGGAAGGAAGAGGGGGGGAGAAGGGGGAGAGAGGGGGGGAAAAAGGGGAGGAGGGGAAAAGGGGGGGGGGGGGGGGGGGGGGGGGAAGAAGAGGGAAAGAGGGAAGGGAGGAAAGGGGGGGGGGGGGAGGGGGAAGGGGGGGGGGGGAGGGAGGGAGGGGTAAAGGAAGGGGGGGGGGGGGGGGAGGGGGGGGGGGGGGAGGGGGAGAGGGGAGAGGGAGGGGGGGGGGAGGGGGGAAAGGAGAAGGGGGAGGGGGGGGAGGGAAAGGGGGAGGGAGGAAAGGGAAAGGGGGGGGGGAGGAGGGGGGAAGAAGGGAAAGGGAAGGGGGGAGGGGGGGAAGAGGGGGGGGGGGGGGGGGGGGGGGGGGGAAGGGAGAGGGGGGGAGGGGGGGGGGGAAGGGAGGGGGGGGGGGGGGAGAAAGGGGGGGGGGAAAGGAGAGGGGGGGGGGGGGGGAGGGGGAAGGGGGGGGGGGGGGGGAGGAAAAAGGGGGGGGGAGGGGAGGAAGGGGAAAGAGGGGAGAGGGAAGGAGAAGAGGGGGGAGAGGGGAAAGGAGGGGGGGGAGAGAGGGAGGAGGGGGGAAGGGGGGGGGAGGAGAGGGGGAAGGGGAAGGGAGAAGAGGGGGAAGAGGGGGGGGGAGAGGAAGGGGGGGAGGAGGGGGGAGAAAAGGGAGAGGGGGGGGGGGGGAAAGAAAGGGGGGGGGGGAGGGGGGAAGGGGGGGGGAAGGGGGGGGAGGGGGGGGAAGGGGAGGAGGGAGAGGGGGAAGAGGGGGAGGGAGAGGGGGGGGAGGGGGGGGAAGGAGGGGGAAGGGGGAGGGAGGGGGGGGGAGGGGAGAGAAGAAAGAGGGGGGAGAGAGGAAAAAGGGGGAGGAGGGGAGAGGGGGGGAGAGGGGGGGGGGGGGAGGGGGGGGGGGGAGGGGAGGGGGGGGGGGGGGGAGGGGGAGGGGAGGGGGGGAGGGGGGGGAGGAGGGGAAGGAGGGGGGAGAGGGGGGGGGGGGGGGGGGGGGGGGAAGGGAGGGGAGAGAGGGAAAAAAGGAAGGGGGGGAGAGAGAGAGGGGGGGGGGAAGAGGGGGGGAGAGAGGGGGGGAAAGAAGAGGGGGGAGAAAGGGGGAGGGGGGGGAGGGAGAAAGAGGAGAAGAAGGGGGGAGAGGGGGGGGGAGGGGGGGAAGGGGGGAGGGGAAAAGAAAGGGAAGAGGGAGGGGGGGAAGGAGGGGGAGGAGAAAGGAGGGGAGGAAGGGAGAAAAGGGGAAGGAAGGGGGGAGGGGGGGGGGGGGGGAAGGGGGGGGGGAAAAAGGGGGGAGGGGGGGGGGGAGGGGAAGGAAGGGGGGGGGGGAAGAAAGGGGGAGGAGGAAAAGAAGGGGAGAGGAAAAGAGGAGGAAAGGGGGGAGGGGGGGGGGGGAAGGGGGGGGAAGAGGAAGAGAGGGAAGGGGAGGGGGGGGGAGGGGGAAAAGAGGGAGGAGGGGAGAGGGAAGGGGGAAAGGGGGGGGGGGAGGGGGGGGGGGGAAGGGGAAAAGGAAGGGGGAGGGGGAAGGGGAAAAAGGGGGAAAGGGGGGGAGAAAAAGGAGAGGGGGGGGGGGAGGGGAGGGGGGAGGGGGAGAGGGGGGGGGGGGGGGGGGAGGGGGAGGGAGAGGGGGGAAGAGGGAGGAGGGGGGGGGGGGAGGGGGGGGGGGGGGAAAGGGGGGGGGGAGAAGAGGGGAGGGGGAGGAGGGAGGGGGGGGGGGGGGGGAGAGAGGGGGAAAGAAGGGGGAGGGGGGGGGGGGGAGAGGGGAGGGAGGAAGGGAGAAGGGGGGAGGGGGGGGGGGAGGGGGGGGGGAGAAAGGGAAGGAGGAAGGGAGGAGGGGGGGAAGGGGGGGGGGAAAGGAAGAAAGAGGAGGGGGAAGAAGGAAGGGGGGGGGGGGGGAGAAAGGGGAGGAGGGGGGGGGGGGGGGGAGGAGGGGGGGAGAAGGAGGGGGGAAAGAGGGGGAGAGGAGGAAAAGAGGGGGGGGGGGGGAGGGGGGGAAAAAAAGAGGGAGGGGGGAGAGGGGGGGGGGGAGGGAGGAGGAGAGGGGGAGGGGGGGGGAGGGGGGGGAAGGGAAAGGGGGGGGGGAGGGGAGGGGGAGGGGGGGAAGGGAGGAGGGGGGGGGGGGGGGAGGAAGGGGGGGGAGGGGGGGGGGGGAAGAGGGAGGAGAGAGGGGGGGAGGGGAGAAGGAGGGGGGGGAGGGGAGAGAAGGGGGAAGAGGGGGGAGGGGAGGGGGGGGGGAGGGGGAAGAGAGGGAAGGAAGAGGAGAAGAGGGGGGAAAGGGGGAGGAGGAGGGAGAGAGGGAGGGGGGAGGGGGGGGGGAGAGGGGGGAAGGGGGGGGGGAGGGGGGGGGGGGGGGAAGAGGGGGGGGGGGAGGGAGGGGGGGGGGGGGGGGAAGGGGGGGGAGGGGGGGAGGGGGGGGGAAGGGGGGGGAGAGGGGGGGAGGAAGAAGGGAGAGGGAGGGGGAAAGGGGGAGAGGAGGGGGGGGGGGAGGGGAGGAGAGAGGGGAGAGAAGAAAGAGGGGGAAGGAGAGAGGGGGGGGAAGAGGGAGGGAGGGGAAGGGGGGAGGGAAGGGGGGAGGGGGGGAGGGAGGGAAGGGGGGGAGGGGAGAGAAAAGGGGGGGGGGGAAAAGGGGGGGGGGAGGAGGAAGGGAGGGGGGGGGGGGGAGGGGGAAGGGAGGGGGAGGGGGGGGGGGGGGGGGGGGGGAGAGGGAGGGGAGGGGGAGGGGGAGGGGGGGGGGGGGGGGAGGAGGGGGAGAGGGGGGGGGGAGGGGAGGGAGGGGGGGGGAGGGGGGGGGGGGAAGAGGGGGAAAGAGGGGGGGGAGGGGGGGGGGGGGAAGGGGGGAAGGGAGGAGGGGGGGGGGGGGGGGGGGAGGGGGAAGGAAGGAGGGGGGGGGAGAGAGGAGGAGGGGGGGGGGGGGGGAAGGGGAGGGGGGGGGGGGGGGGGGGGGGGGAGGGGGGGGAGGAGAAGGGGGGAGGGGGGGGGGAGGGGGGGAGGGGGGGGGGGGGGGGGGGAGGGGGGGGGAGGGGGGAAGGGGAGGGGGGAGAGAGGGGGAGGGGAGGAGAGGGGAAGAGGAAAGGGGGGGGGAGGAGGGAGAGGAGGGGGAGGGGGGGGGAGGGAGAGGGGGGGGGGAGGAAGGAGGGGGGAGGGAGGAAGGAGGGGGAGAGGGGGGGAGGGGGGGGGGGAAGAGGGGAGGGGAAGAGGGGGGGGGGAGAGGGGGGAAAGGAAGGAGGGAGGGGGGGGGGGAGGGGGGGAGAGGGGGGGGGGGGGGGGAGGGGGGGGGGAAGGAGGGGGGGGGGAAGGTAAGGAGAGGAGGGGAGAAGGGGGGGGGAAGGAGGGGAGGAAGAGGGGGAGGAGGGGGGGGGGAGGGGGGGGGGGAAGAGGGGAGGGAAGGAGGAGGGAGGGGGGGGGGAGGGGGAGGGGGGGAGGAGGGGGGGGGGGAGGAGGAGGGGGGAGGGGAGGGGGAGAGGGGGGGGGGGGAAGGGGAAGGAGGGGAGGGGGGGGGGGGGGGAGGGGAGGGGGGGAGGAGAGGGGGAGGGGGGGAAGGAGGAAAGGGGAGAGGGGGAGAGGGGGGGGAGAAAGAGGGGGGGGGAGGAGGGAGGGGGGAAGGGGGAGGGAGGAAAGAAAGAGGGAGAAGGGGGGGGGGGGGGGGGGGGGGGGGGAGAAAGGGAGGGAAGGGAGGGGGGAGGGGGGGGAGAGGAGGAGGGGGGGGGGGGGGAGGGAGGAAAGGAGGGAGAAAAGAAGGAGAAGGGGGGGAGGAGGAGGGGGAAAGGGGGAGGGGGGAAGAAGGGGAAAGGGAGGGAGGGGGAGGGGGGGGGGAGGGAGGAGGGGAGAGAGGGAGAGGGGGGGGGAGGGGGGAGGAGAGGGAGGGGGGGGGGGGGAGGGAGAAGAAAAGGAGGGGGGAAGGGAAGAGGGGGGAGGGGGGGAGGGGGGAAGAAGGGGGGGGAGGAGGGGGGGAGGAGGGAGAGGGGAGAGGGGGGGGGAGGGGGAGGGGGGGGGGGGGAGAGGGGAGGAGAGGGGGAAAGGGGGGGGAGGAAGGAGGAGGGGGGGGGGGGGGGGGGGGGGGAGGGGGGAGGGAGGGAGGAAGGGAGGGGGGGGGGAAAGGGGGAGGGGAGGAAAGGAAGGAGGGGGGAGGGGGGGGGAAAAGGAGGAGGGGGGGGGAGGGGGGGAGAGGGGGGAGGAGGAGGGGAGGGGAGGAGGAGGGAGGGGGGGGGGGGGGGGGGGGGAGGAAGAGGGAAGAGAGGAAGAGAAGAAGAAAGGGAGAAGAAGGGAGGGGGAGGGGGAGAGAGGGAGGGGGGGAGGGGGGGGGAAGGGAGGGGAGGGAGGGGGAGAGAAGGGGGGGAGGAGGGAAAAGGGGGGGGAGGGAGAGGGGGGGAGGAGGGGAGGGGGGGGGGGGGGGGGGGGGGAGGGGGGAGAAGGAAGAGGGAGGGAGGGGAGAAGGAGGGAGAAGGGGGGAGGGGGGGGGGGAGGGGGGGAGGGGGGAGGGGGGGGGGAAGGGGAAGGGGGGGGGGGGGGGGGGGGGGGGGAGGGAGAGGGGGGGGAGGGAGGAAGGGGGAAAGGGGGGGGGGAAGGAAAGGGGGGAAGGGGAGGGGGGGGAGGGGAGAGGAAGGGGGAAGGAGGAGGAGGGGAGGAGGGGGAGGGGGGAGGAAAGGGGGGGAGGGGGGGGGGGGGGGGGGGGGAAGGGAGAGGGAGAAAGGGGAGGAAGGGAGGGGAAGGAGAGGGAGAGGGGGGAGGGAGGGTGAGGGGGGGGAGGGGGGGGGGGGGGGGAAGAGGGGAGGGGGAGGGAAGAAGGGGGGGGAGGGGAGGGGGGGGAGGGAGAAGGAAGGGGAGGGAGGGAGGGAGGGGGGAAGAAGAGAAGGAAGGGGAGGGAGGGGAGAGAGGGGGGGGGGGGGAGAGAGGGAGGGAGGGGGGAGGAGGGGGGAGGGGGGGGGGAGAGAGGGAAGAGGGAGAGAGGAGGGAAGAGGGGGAGGGGGGGGGAGAGAGGGGGGGGAGAGGAAGGAGGGGGAGGAGGGAGGAGGAGGAGGGGGGGGGGGAAAGAGGGGGGGGGGGGGAGGGGAGAGGGAGGGGGAGGGAGGGGGGGGGAGGGAGGGGAGGAAGAGGGGAGGGAAGGAGGGAGGAGGGGGGGGAGGGGAGAGAGAGAGGGGAAGGGAGGAGGGAGGGAGGAGGGGGGAAGAGGGGGAGGAATGAAGGGGAGGGAGGGAGGAAAGAGGGGGAGGGGAGGGAGGGAGGGAGGGGGGGGGGAGGAGAAGAGGGGAAAGGGGAGGGGAGGAGGGAGGAGGGAGGGGGGGAGGGGGGGAGAAAGAAGGAGGGAGGAAGGGGAGGGGAGGGGAGGGAAGGGGGGAGGAAGAGGGGGGGAGGAGAGGGGGGAGGAAAAGAAGGGGGGGAGGAGAGGGGGAGGGAGAAGAGGGGGAGGAGAGGGAGGGGAAAAGGAGAGGGAGGGGGGAGGAGGATAGAGGAGGGGGGAGAAGGGGGAGGGGAAGGGGGAAGATGAAGAAGGGGAGAAGGGGGGAGAGAGGGGAGGGGAGAGAGTGAATAGGAAGGGAGGGGGAGGGGGGGAAGAGGAAGGGAGGTGGGAAGTGAAGGGAGGGGAGTGAGGAGGGGAGGGGGAAGAGGGAGGAGGGGAGGGAGGGGGGGGAGGAAGAGAGGGGGAGGAGAGAGGGAAGGAGGGGGAGGGGAAGGGGGGAGAAGGGAGGAGAGGGGGAGGAGGGGAAGAGGGGAGGAGAAGAAGGGGGAGGGGGGGGGGGAGAGGGAGGAAGAGAGGAGAGGAAGAGGGGGAGGAGAGGGGAGAGGGGGGGGAGGGGAGGGAAGGGGGGGGGGGAGAGGAAGGGAGAGAAAAGAGGAAAGGGGGGAGGAGGGGGAGAGGAGGAGAGGGGAGGGGAGAGGGGGGAGGGGAAGGGGGGAGGGGGGAAGGGGGGGGGGAGGGGGAGGAAGGAGGGGGGGGGGGAGGGAGGGAGAAGGGGGAGGAGGGGAGAAAGGGGAGGAGGAGAGGGAAAGAGGGAAGAGGAGAGGAAGGGGGGGGAGAGGAGAGGAATAGAGGAGAAGGAGGGGGGAGGAGAGGTAGGGAGAGGGGAGGGGAGGGAGGAGGGATGGAGAGAGGGGAAGAGGGGAAGGAGGGAGGGAGAGAGAGGGGGGGAGGAGGGAGGAGGAGGGGGGGAGAGGGGGAGGGAGGAGGGGGGGAGGGAAGGAAGGGGGGGAGGAAGGGAGAAAGGGGAGGAGGGGGGAGAGGGGAGAGAGGAAGGGGAGGAGGGGAGGGGAGAAAAAGGTAGGAGGGGAGGAAGGGGGGAGGAGGGAAGGAGGAGAGGAGGGGAGAGGAGGGAAGAGTGAGGGGAGGAAGAGAGGAGGGGAGGAAAAGGAAGGGAAGGAGAAGGGGAGAGAGGGGGAGGAAGGGGGGGGAGAAGGAGAAGGGGGAAGGGGGAGAGACGGGAGAAGGAGGAGGAGGAGGAGGAGAGGGAAGGGGAAAGGAGGGGGGGGGAAGGAGAGGGAGGGAGAATGGAGGGGAAAGGAGGGAGGATAAGGAAAAAAGGAGAGGAGGAAGAAGGGGGAGAAGGGGGGAAGGGAAGAGGAGGGGAAGGGGGGGAGAGGGGGAAGGGGGGGGAGGGGGGGGAAAGGGGGGAGAGGAGGAAAGGAGGAGGGGGGGAGAGGGAGGGGGGAGAGGGGAAGAGGAGGGGAGGGAGAAGGGAAGAGAGGAGGGGGAGAGAGGGGGGAAGAGAGGAAGAAGAGAGGGGAGGAAAGAGGAAGAAAGGGAGGAGGGGGGGAGAAGGGGGAGGGAGAGGGGGAAAAAGAGAGAAGAAAAAAGTGGGAGAGGAGGGGGTGTAAGGGAGGGAGGGGGGGAGAGGGGGAGAGGGAGGAGGAGGGAGGAAAAAGGGAAAAAGGGGGAAGGAGATGAGAAGAAGAGGAGAAAAAAGAGAGAGGAGGGGGGAGGGGGAAGAAGAGGGTAGAAAGAATGGAAGGAAGGAAGGGGAGGGGGAGAAAGGAGGAGGGGGAGAGGGAAGAAAAGAAGAGGGAAAGGGGAAGAGGGGAGGGGATGAGAAGAAAGAAGGGGGAGAGAGGAGTGGGGAGGGGTGGGGGGGGAAAAAAGGGAAAAAAGGAGAGAAGAAGGAAGAGAAAGGGGAGGGAGAGGGGGGGGGAGGGGGAGATGAGGGAGGAAAAGAAGAAAAGAGGGAAGGGGGAGGGGGAAAGAAGAATTGGGGAAGATTAAAGGGGGGGGGGGGAAGGGGGAGGGGGAAGGGGGGAAAGGGGGGAGAGAGAATGGGGGAGGATAGGGAAGAGGGGGGGGGGGGGGGGATGAAGGAAGGAAAAGGGAGGAGAAAAGAATGGGAAGGGAAAGGAGGGAAGGGAAAAGGGGGAGGGGGAGAAAAGGGGAAGGAAGAGGAAGAAATAGGGAGAAAAGAAAAGGGGTGTAGAGGAAAGGTGGGGGGAAAAAGGGAGAAGGGAGTTGGGAAGAGTGGAAGATGGGGAGGGAGGGGGAAGGGAGAGAGGGGGGGAGGTAGGGGGGAAGAGGGATAGAGGAAGAAAGAGGGAAAGGAAAAAAGGGGAGAGAAAGGGGAGAGGGGGAGGAAAGAAAGAAAGGGGGGGGAAGAGGGGAAGGGAAAAAAGAGAAGGGAGGGAATAAAAGGAAAAGGGAAAGAGAAGGAGTGGGGAAGGGAAAAGGGAAGGGGGGAAAAGAAGGGAGAAAGGGGGAGGGGGAGGAGGGGGAAAGGGGAAGAGGAAAGGAGAAGGAAAGGGAGGGGAGATGAAGAAGATGGGAAAAGGGGGGGGAAGAGAAAGAGAAAGGGGGAAAAAAGGGGGGAAGAAGGATGGGGAGAGGGAGGGGGAAGAAAGGGAGAGGGGGGGGGAAGAAAGAGGGGGAGAGAAGGGAGAAAGAAGGGGGGGGGAGGGAGGAAGGAAGAGAAAAGGGGAGGTAAGGGAAAAAAAGGAGGAGAGAGGGGAACCAGAGGGAAGGGGAAAGGGGGGGGGGAAAGAGAAAGGAAGAAGAGGGGTAGGGGAGAAGAGGGGGAGGGGGGGAGGGGAGGAGAGGAAAGGAAGAGGAGGAGAAGAAGAAAAGGGGGGGGGGAGAAAGAGGGAAAGGGGAGGAAGAGAGAGAAGAAAAAAAATAGAAAGAAGAAAGGGGGAGAAGGGGAAGAAGAGGAAGAGAGGAGAAAGAAAAGGAAGGGAGGAAAAAAAAAGGGGGGAAGGGGGAAGGGGAGAGAAGAGGAAGAGAAAGGGGGAAGGGGAGGGAGAGAGGAATGAATAGGGAGGGGGATTGGAAGTAGAGGGAGAGGGGGGGAAGGGGGAAGAGGAAAAGGAGAAGGAAGAGGGAAAGGGGGGGAAGGGAGAAAAGAGGGAGAGAGGGGGAAGGGGAAGAAAGGGGAGGAGGGGGGAAAAGAAGGAGGAAAGGGAGGGGGGAGAGAAGGAAATTTGGGGAGGGGAGAAGGGACTGAGAGAGGGTAGGAATGGAGGGAGAGAGAAAAGAGAGAAGGGGAAAAAGGGGAGGAGAGGGAGGAGAGAGGAAAAAAGGGAGAAAGGGGGAAGGAGAGAGAGGGAAGGGGAAGGAGAGGGAAAAAGAGAGGGAAGGAGGAAGAGTAGGGGAAGGGGAAGTAAGGGAAAGAGGGCGGGGGAGAGAGGTGGGGGGGGGGAGAGAAAGGGAGTGAGAAGATTGAGGAAAAGGAGGATCGGAAAGAGGAGGGAGAGAGGGGAAGAAGGAGGGGGGGGGGGGGATGAGAAACAGGAAAAGAGGGAAGAAGGAAGGGAGGAAAAGAAAGAAAGGACGCGATTAAAGAAAGATGGATGAACTGTTGAGGAGGAGGGAGACAAGAAACGGGGCCGAAGAGAGTGGAGAAAAGAGAGCAAGAGGAAGGGGGAAGAGAGAGAGAAAAAATGGGGAAGAAGAGAGAGAAGAGTTGAGGGGAGAAGAGAGTGACAAGGGGGAAGAAAGAGAGAGAGAGAAATGAAGGGAAAGGAGAGGACGAGAAAATGGGGTAAGAAGAGAAGGCTGAAACAAAGGAAGCGGGGAGGAAGTGGAGGACAACGCAGGAGGGGCAAGGAGTAAGGGGGGAGGTGAAAGACAAAAGGAAAGGAAGGAAGAAAAAATATAGGGGAAATGGAAAATGAGAAAAGGGGAGAGTTGGTGAAAAGGAGGACAAGGAGAGAGGAAAAGGGAAAAGATGAATGAAGAAAGTAAAAAGGAAGGGAAATCGTAGGAGACGTTGAGTGTATGGGGGGGAAATGAGGTAGGTAGGGAGTAAAACGGGGAAGGGGGTGGTGTGGGGGAAGGTGAAGGGGGGGGGGGGGGTGAGGGGAGGGGGGAAAAGATGAGATAGGGGTATGTGGAGTGGGTAGGGAGATGTATGGGGATGGTAGGGTGAAGGGTTTTTGGGAATAGGAAAAAAGGAAGGAAGAATGGAAGAAGTGGAGTTGGGGGAGAAGATAAAGGTAGAGTGGGAGGGAAGGAAAAAGGGAGAAAGTAAGAAAAGGAAGAGGAGGGAGGGGGAAAGGGGGGGGGGGGGGGGGGGGGGGAAAAAAAGGGGGGGGGGGGGGGGGGGGGGGGGGGGGGTTTTTTAAAAGGGGAAAAAAGGGGGGGGGGGGGGGGGAAAAAAGGGGGGGGGAAAGGGGGGGGGGGGGGGGGGGGGGAAAAAGGGGGGGGGAAAAAAAAGGGGGGGGGGGAAAAAAAAGGGGGGGGGGGGAAAAGGGGGGAAAGGGGGGGGGGGGGGTTTTTTTTAAAAAAAAAAAAGGGGGGTTTTAAAAACCCTTTTTTTTTTCCCTAAAAAAAAAAGGGGGGAAAAAATTTTTTGGAAATTAATTTTTTTGGGGGGTTTTAAAAAAAAAAACCCCAAAAACCCCCAATTTTAAAAAAGGGGGGGGGGGGGTTTTTTAAAAAAAGGAAAAAAGTTTTAAAAAAAAAAAATTTTTTTCCCCCCAAAAAATTTTCCCCTTTTTTTTAAAAAATTTTTAAAAAATTTTTTTCCCAAAAAAAGGGGGTTTTTTTTTCCCCCCGGGGTTTAAAAAGGGGGGGGGGGGGCCCCCCCCCCCCGGGGGGGGAAAAAAGGGGGAAAAAAATTTTTTTCCCTTTTTCTTTGGGTTAAAAAAAACCAAAATTTTTTAAAAGGGGGAAAATTTTTTTTTTAATTCCCAAAAATTTTTTTTTGGGTTTTTTAAAGAAAAAATTGCCCCCCCCCGGGGGGGGAAAAAAAATTTTTTTTTAAAAAAAATTTTAAAGGGGGAAAAAAAAAGGGGGGGGTTTTTAATTAAAAAAAGGGGGGAAAAAAAAAATTTTTTTTGGGGGTTTTTTGGGGCCCAAAGGTTTTTTTTTTGGGGGAAAGGGGGGTTTTTTTTTTTTAAAAATTTAATTTTTTTTTGGGGGGGAAAAGGGGAAAAAGGGTTTTTTTTTTGGGCCCAAAAAAACCCCGGTTTTTTCCCCTTTTTTTTTAAAAAAAAGGTTCCCGGGGCCCCCAAAAAAAAATTTTTTTTTTTTTTCCTTTGGGGGGGTTTTTTGAAAATTTTTTAATTTTTCCCCCAAAAAAAAGGGGGAAAAAATTTTTTTTTTTTTTCCCCCAAAAAAAAAAAAAATTTTAAAAGGAAAATTTTTTTTCCCAGCCGGGGGAAAAATTTTAAAAAAAAATTTTTAAAAACCCCCCCGGGGGGGGGAAAAATTTTTAAAAAAAAACCAAAACCGTTTTAAAGGGGAATTTCCCCCCCAAAAAAATTTAAAAAAAAAAACCCAAAAATTTTTGGAAAAGGGGGGGCCTTTTAAAAAACCGGGGGGAAGAAAAAAAAAGGTTTAACCGGGGTTTAAAAAAGGGGGGAAAAAAAAAAAATTTTTAAAAGGGTTTTTTTTTTTTTCCCCCCCCCCCCCCGGGGTTTTTGGGGGAAAAAACCCCCCTTTCCGGGAAAATTTTCCCCGGGAAAAAAATTAGGGGAAAAATTTCCCCGGCCCCCTTTTTTTTTTTTTGGGGAATCCCCCTTTTTTCCCAAAAAAAAGGGGGGGAAAAAAGGAAAAACCAAAAAAAAAAACCCCCCCCCAAAAAACCCCCCCCAAAAAAAAACCCCCCCCCCTTTTTCCCCCCCCTTTTTCCCCAATTTTTTTTTTTTTTCCCCCCCTTTCCCCCAAAAAAAACCCCCAAAAAAATTTTCCAAAAAATTTGGGTTTAAAAAATTTTTTAAAAGGGGGTTGGGGGAAATAAATTTTTTTTTTCCCTTTTTTTTTGGGGGGTTTTTTTTGGGGGAAAAAAAGGGGGGGGTTTTGGAAAAAAAACCCCAAATAAAAAAAGGGGGAAAAGGGAAAAATTTTTTTCCTTTTTTTAAAAAAAAACCCCCCGGGTTTTAAAAACCCCCAAAAACCCCCCCAAACCCCCCCGGGCCCCAAAAAGGGGGGAAATTCCCCCCCCTTTTTTTTAAAAAAAATTTTTTTTTAAAAAAAAAATTTTTTTTTTTTTTTTCCCCCTTTTAAAAATTTTTTAAAATTAAAAAAATTTTTTTTAAAAAAATTTAAAAAAAAAAAAAATTTTTTTTAAAAAAAAATTTTTGGGAAAGGGGGGGGTTTTTTTTTTGGGGGGGGGGTTTTTTCCCCCAAATTTTTAAAACCCCCAAGGGGGGCCCCCCCCTTTTTTTTGGGGGGGGTTTAAAGGGTTTAAAAAATTTTTAAAAAAAAAAAACCCCTTTT
>JAFMOC010001031.1:0-47739 GCA_019802505.1 Corydoras sp. C115 | reverse complement strand
AAAAACAGAGCACATCGTCAAGATAAGGGATGCAGCACTCGTCACGAAGGGTGTCGAGCATCTGCTCCATGCTCCTCTAAAAGACTGCTGGGGCATTCGACAGCCCAAAGGGTATTCACACCCATTCATAGAGACCCCATGGGGTGTTAAATGCCGTCAGATATCTTGAACCTTCTGCAATAAACCCTTGATGGTAGGCTTTACCCTGGTCTAGGATCGAGAACCAACTGTAACCACCAAGAGAGTCTTTGAAATCCTGGATCCTGGGAAGCGGATGTCGATCTGGCACAGTCTTCTTGTTTAAGAGTTGGTAATCAACACACAACCGTAAAGAGCCATCCTTCTTCCTCACACAAATGACGGGAGCCGCATAAGGCGATTGTGACTTCACAACCCAGCCCCTAACAATCAGCTCTTGGTTATTTTCTTTAACTTCCTTGTAGAGTGGTTTTGGTATGGAGGCATAGGCTCTCTGAACTGGTATGCATCTTTGAGCCTTATCTCCATTTGCAGTGTGGGGATGCAACCTATGTCAGTACTGTTACATTACATTCTTCCATTAGCACTTTTTCAACTGATTTTTGCTGGTCTGAACTTAGGTGACTAAGTGGAGGTAGCCATGATTCAATGGATGGTTTCTGGGGACAAGTCGTTTCGTTTACCTCGACTGCTGTGATGGAATTCGACATAAACTGAGTGGCCTCTAGCGTGTTGGCTGGCATGTCTGTTTCTATAACCTTAGTGACATGTTGAATGGTGCCCAAAGCTGTCCTCTTTGGCAAGACTATTTCATGTTTTGAATGGTTAGAAATGGGGATCCTAACAAATGGTCTTTGTGGGTTGTTTACCTCAAGAAGTCCTTCTCCTACACTCAGGTGTCTCAATGCAATGGTTTCTTCCGGTTCATAAAGCTCGATGGGGTCAGAACTTTTGGGGTACTCTGCACCACACTTCAACTACTTTGCCCGCTGGAACAGTCACATTGTCTCTTCCAACCCTCACTGTAGCTGGGTCACACTCTTCTTTTCTCAGCACTTGGATCAGGTTCACCATAGTCAATACTTCTCCTTCATCCTTCCCAAAAGCTTTGCTTATGAGATTGTACAGTAAAGCACTGACTTTGTCTGACTCCTGTCTCTGAAGAATAGCACCAAGCACATTGGCTCCCAGGAGTGGCTGAGGAAGTGGTTGCTTGCTGACTAGGAATGGTGCTTGTACAGTAAGGTTCAGATCTTCGTGACCAGCAAGTGTGACTGTAAGCTCAACCCACCCATCATAAGGTAATGCCTGGCCGTTAACTGCATAAGCTTCAAGTCCATCATTCAGTAGCTCATGAAGCGGCCTCACTTGATGATTAGGGATAAACTTCTTCACCAACTGTCTGTCCACTAAACTCACTTGAGAACCCGAATCAAACAATACAGTCACAGGGTAACCCCCAATCAAACACTTGAGAAGGCTTTTCTTACCAACAAGGGGAACACTGCGGCCGCTTGATGTAAAACCTTGACAAGAGATGGCTGGTTCCTTTCCCTCATTTTGCTTTGACTGTTTTCTTGTCTGTTTACTATGACGTCTCATGCACTCTGTTGTGAGATGTGCAGAAGAGGGCATTACTGGCTGGCACTGTGGATCTGGGCTGGCCTCTGGTTGTCCCTCAACAGAGACCGCTCCCTGTTTCCCTGACTTCTAGTCTGTTTTAAACATCCTACTGCTCTGTGACCTGGTTCACTACATACAAAGCAATGACTGCAGTCTGGTAAGTTTTGTTCAGAACACTTTGGACAAGAGAATGTTTTCTTTTGGCGGGGTATGGAATGGTTTGTTGAGGCATGGAAATGCATATTGGGTAGTGGCTTGGGGTAAGGTTGGTAAGACTTGGCTTCTTCTACCTGCTTCATGAGGCTGGCCACCATGCTAGTTAAGGTCTCTACTTGGGCAGCAAGTTGTTTAACTATTTGTGAAGACTGGTCCGTGACTATCTTGTCTTTTGTTTTGACCACAGCGCTTTGAGCCTGTGCACTCTTTTGACGGGTGACTTGGCACAGTCTTTGCTGGTGTTCATTTTCTTCACTAATAATCTTTGTGACCTCCCTCAGAATCTCTTCATCAGTAACATTCTTGTGTAAAGTAAGTGGTCTTAGTCGTTGTCTAAGTTCTGTATATTTAGCACTCAACCCTTGATAAACTGTGTGAAGGAAGATTTCCTGGACTGTCCTTGGGTCATAGAAGATCTCCGCGTTGGCCTGTTTTGACTGGAAAATGAGCTTCTGCTTAAGCCCAATCATGCGGTATAAAAACTGCTGGGGTGATTCTTGTTCCATCTGTCTAGCACACATTAACTCCTGGAACATCTCAGTTGTTGCTCAGATGAGACCTGAGAAAACCCTGAAGTTCGTGAAGGGATAAATCATCTTTGAGCATAAGCATGTCCCTAAAGGTGCCGGGCTTGACAATTCTCAGTACACCTCCAACAATTTCTGCTTCAGCCAAGCCTTCCTTAACTCCTGCTTTGATCTGTTTTGTGAGACTGTTGTAGCTGATTTCCGAGCTGTTGTCTCCAATCTGTCCTCCAAACACTTTGAATTCTCTGTGGGGTAAATAGGAGAGGTCTCTAAAGGTGACTGGCTTCTCCAGACTAACCTGTGCTATTGGATGTGGTTGCGAGTGACTTTGCTGGCTGGGTATAGCTGAAGGCTGGATTGTCGCAGATTCATTTAGTCTTAGTCTCTCACCCAATGCCTCACACATTTTTCTCAACTCCTCTATCTGCTGCATTTCAGTGTTTGCTTCTCAATCTGATAGACCAACTGAAGGTGGTGGATCAAACAAAGCGTTGGATGGTTGTGGGCTGGATATGGTTGGCAGTTCACTCTCACAAGCTGTTTGCAAGATGAAATGCTTTGATTGGACTCCAAGACTTATCAGATCATTTAGATTTAACAAATGACTCATGCCCTCATCAAGTTTCAGTAGTGTAATTGACTGCATGAAGGAAATATTATAATCCATGCAACTCTCCTTATCATCCTGAATAAACGTGGTAGTGTCTATATCTTCTGATGCAAGGCTCTTGGCTAATTCAAGGATATCTTGATCCTGGAGTGAGAATAATTGTTTTTTGATACTCCAGACCAGGTCCTTTCTTTCTCTTGACGTCATCTGACAACTGACGTATCTTTGCGTCAGTTGTTCTGTAGCTTGGTAGTGACTAAAATGTACAATATTCTCCTGACAGCAGTATGGTCTCACCTTGAGGCAAAGATCCTTTTCACCTTGATCCCCCTCCTTGGTAATGACACTGTTTTGGCTAGTATAGCAATACAATCAGTGTCGTTTCATGGTTCTGATATCTCTGGATCTGCCCTCAGCGACTGAAGAGGAGAGATCCCGGAAGAGCCCCCACAGTTTGTTACGGGCCCCGGGCGTGGTGACCACGATAACAAAAGATTTTGAAACCTGTAAACATTAAAAGCAGAGTCTCAGGGAAAGACACCAAAGCACTCATGATTTTTCCCAGGTTATTTCTGAGGCCGGACAAAAAGGTGTTCCACTATAACGGTGGGCAAAATAACGACTGTGCCAAAGGTTCCACTTATTACTCCCCGCTTTTACTCCACTAAATTTACAGTCTACATGTATTAAATGTAAAATAATAATTGCCTTAATTGCAAGTGTATTGTTTTTTTTTTTTTTTTAATTAATAAAATTACCAAAATGTGGTGGCACATTTGGGGGCACCACACATGCGCGCTTTAAGTGTAGTCAGCAGGCCACATGTGATCAGGTAGAACCCAATCCCAGCTCAAGGGGATGGGCCCTACCTACGGGAACCCCGAACGGCTAAATCCGAAATACGAAAACAGGGGGGAGTGGCCTAGCACTCCCAACCCTGACATGTCGCCCCCTCAAAACAACCGGGGGGCAAAGGCACTCGGGGAAAAGAGAAAAAAAACAAAGGAGACCTGGGACCCTATGAGGACGCGACGGCGGGGAGGCCTCATAGAGGGCACGAGCATGGCGACTTGACCCTTGGAGGGCGCGGAGCCGACGTGACCCATTGCGAGCGCGAGGACGACGTGATCCCCTGAGAGCGCGAGGGCGACGTGACCCCTTGAGGATGCGGGGCCGCGCGGCGAATCCCGGGACGGATTACCGGCGGACCGGGACGGCTCACGGAGCGGCATACCGACGGCTAGCGGCGGAACACTGGCGATGAGCGGCGGATTGCAGATGGCGAGCGGGGAAACCCATACCCATACGTATTGTAACGTAAAAGCCACCTTTGTAAGACCTGGTCCCAACCATGCTCCAGTCAGGAAACACACTGACCGTGAAAAGGTGCGTATCAGAAAATATTGTGAACATAACACCACCTGTGAAAGACCTAGTTCCAGCCAGGAAACACAATGGCTGTGCTAATAGGTGCGTGTGCCCCTACTGTAATAAGGTCAGGGTTGGGAGGGTTGGGGAACTTTTCCAGCTTATATTCTAGGTGAATATAACAAAACAGAGAAATATTAAAACTATCATAACCACAAGCAAATAAGAAAATATAAATAATAAAATAAAAGTAAAATAAAAGTATAAAAGTAAGTAACATAACATGATACAATAATAAATTAAGAAGTAAATTAATAAGTTCATAACCATAAAATGTATAAAAGACCAAATGTACACTGCTTCCATTTATTAGGTTAAATAATGGTTAACAAGTCAGGGCTTGGAATTTATAAAAACGCTCTGAAAGGCCGTGAACCGATGGAGACTTTCCAGTATTCCAGAAGTTTCCAGTGAGAAAAGAGGACATTAACTCAAAGTGCTACTCAATCAGATTCACAGATTCACTCACAGTTCAGCAGCAATGATTTCATGAATTTCTTTAGTGATAAAATTGAAAACATAAGACTTAAATCATCTAATGCATCGTGTAGCGTAACCAATAATCAACCCTCAATGATTTCTGAAAAATCTAGTGGTAGAGAAAATAATATAGTACAAGAGTTAAATACCTTTAACCCCATATCTAAAAAAGAGCTTGTCTCATTAATTACACAATCAAAGACAACATCCTGTATGTTAGACCCAATACCTACAAACCTGCTTAAAGCCCTTCTACCAAATATTACAGAGCCTTTTATAAACATTATAAATTCATCACTAAAAATAGGCTATGTCCCCAAAAATCTGAAGTGTGCAGTCATTAAACCATTACTTAAAAAAACTAATTTAGATCCTCTAATACTGTCCAACTATAGACCAATACCAAACCTTCCTTTTTTTCTCTAAAATCCTAGAAAAAATTGTGCTCTCTATATGTTATGCAGATGATACACAGTTATATGTTTCAGCTAACCCTAATGATGGTCGTTCAGTGAGTAAGCTTGAGGACTGCATCCAAGATATTAAAATATGGATGTTAAAAAACTTTACTTTGCTAAATTCTGATAAAACAGAGTTTCTGATAGTTGGACCCAAGGACAAAATTAACAAAGCTTCTAACGCTATGTTAAACCTTGATAACTCTTTAATTAGACCCAGTTCATCTGCAAAAAATCTCGGTGTCATTATTGATTCAGATCTCTCCTTAACAGAGCACATTAGCAATATTACTAGAATTGCATTTTTTCACCTTCGTAACATTTCGAAACTGCTAAATATCCTCTCTCTCCAAGATGCAGAAAAACTAATTCATGCTTTTATTACCTCAAGGTTGTTACGGTCGTGAGACCGGGCGAGGTGGATTCGCTACTCGGAGATACGAGCACAGACGTGAGTACAGTCTGAAAACGGTTTATTTTCCCAACAATAAAACGTGGTGAAGGCAACACACAACGCAGGATCGGTAATGCAGGGCGAGCGGTGATGACGTAGGTGGGAAGGCGTACAAACGGTCCAGGAGACTAGGGAAGTGCACTCGACGAAGTGAAGACAGCGGGGCGAACTGCACACACAAACACAGAGACAGCAAAACGGGCAAGGTAATAGAATCACAGAAGGCTGGTAGTATCTTGGCTAGACAAGGGCTTGGCACAAGACAAACTGGCGGTGACGGAAGGGCGTGCGGGGTATATATAGCCAACCGTAATAGTGCCCAGGTGCGCGTGATTACGGGGGCGTGAACACAGAACAAAACCCACACCATGTGACCAAAACAAACCAACCCACAACCACGTGACCAAAACAACCGTGTCAAAGGTTAGATTATTGTAATTCACTTCTGACAGGATGTTCTAATAAATCATTACATAAATTACAACTTGTGCAAAATGCTGCAGCTAGAGTTTTAACTAAAACCAGAAAGTTTGATCATATCAGTCCTGTATTATCAAACTTGCACTGGCTACCAGTTAAGTTTCGTATTGAGTACAAAATTTTATTGATAACATATAAAATTCTACATTATCAGGCTCCACAGTATCTGAGTGAGCTGATTCAATTGTACAAGCCAACAGGTGAGCACCGATCTCAAAGTGCTGGTCTACTCTTAGCTCCTAGAATAAATAAAATTACTGCTGGTGGAAGAGAGTTCTCCCACAAGGCTCCTCAACTTTGGAATAGCCTTTCAGTTACTGTTCGTGAATCTGAATTACTATTAATCTTTAAAAATAAATTAAAAACACATTTATTTAATCTTGCGTTTAATTAATCCCCTGTAGATAAAGATGTAGATCTCAGGCTTGGCTGTGTTGGGGGGGGGGGGGGGGGTGTAATCTGTGATCAGTGTATGCTGGCGTTTCACCTCTTCACCCACCTCATCATTAATGGGGGGATGTGGCGCTGAAATGATGCTGTTCCGGGGCGCCATCTCAACTATAACAGAGTCTGCAGTATCTGCCTCTTTTAGTTATGCTGCTCTAGTCAGTGATGCCGGAGTCACATGCTGCACTGTGTCAATAAATTACTTATTAATTAAATGCCGTGCTTTATTATTAGCTCTAACTGCCTTCCTTGTCTGTTTCTTTTGAGGTGTGACCGGCTTCCTGGAGATCTTCATCCATGGCTCTGCTGACGAATACTGGATGGAACCTGAATATCAATTGGACTGGCGGTCCTGCAGGACACCCTTAATGGACTCACATATAGTTTTCCAGTTGTTAGTTTTTCCATTTGTTTAATATCTGGACATGGCTGTCCTACATTGTTGTTGCTGCTGCCTGGCCGCTCAAGGAGGATGAGTCCCCCACTGAGTCTTGGTCTTCCCAAGGATTCTTCCTTGAATAATAACATAAAAGGGAGTTTTTTCCTGCTACTGTCGCTTCGGCTTGCTCTTTGGGGGTTTAAAGGCTTTTCATTCTGTAAAGCAGCTTTGTGACAATTTATTGTTGTAAAAAGCGCTATATAAATAAATTACTTGAACCAACTTGAACCTCATTTTGCAGAAACAGACACACAAACACATATACACATAACACACATACACTTACACATACACTAACATACACACACATAAATTCACACATACACTAACACATTCACACACTAACACACACACAAACACATACACACACAAACACATACACACAGAAACACATATACACACAAACACATAGATACACACACAAACACATATACACACACACAAACACATACACACAGAAACACATATACACACAAACACATACATACAGGGAACCTTAAAGAGACTATGGGGTTAACTACACACACACACACAGTATACATACTTAGGGTTACATGTTGTGAAGGCGTCATCTCATGAGGGCTGTAAAACCCGTATGTAGAGTTAATGTGTAATGATGAGCAGAACCAAATTGGAACCCTGATGTAGATTTAAATATAGTGTTCTGTTTAGAAAAAGAAAACAGACGTGAAGACAAAGATGGATGCAGAACGTTTTATTCAGATCATAAAGATCTTTAAGGATCAACACAGTGAGAATCCCATGAAGATCATCAGAACCGCAGATCTTCAGAGAACCCTCAGTTTCAAATCAACGTGGATCCATCAAAAATGGGCATGCACTGCACCTCTTCCTGTTCTGCTGATTACAGAGGTCGGTTCCGCAGCAGTTCAGACCTTTCATACAGGACGTTGCACGGATGCATCCGGCATCAAACACTGAGAAAATCAAGAGGTTCTAATTCAGTGCATACACCAGAACGTCAGTGGACTCTACCCAGTTCCACCAGGGAGAACTTGTTCACCTGCATAAGCCGTAACCATTGTAACCGTAACAGGAGTTCTCTCTGGAACCACACGTCACTACATCACATTTCCCAGTGTACTCATCACACAGCAGACACCTTATCGCAGAACCTGAAGATGGAAGAACATCAGAACGTTCTCAACATCACCTGTTGGTGATAATATCATCAGAAAAAGCTCTGCATCACTCACCTTCCGTCAGGAGCAGGGCAAGTACCAGGGTCAGCAGACATCATTCTGAAACATACAGGGTGAAGAACATTAGCTCCGGAGAACAGTTCCTACGTCAAGTTCAGAAGTTGCAGATCATCAGACTCACCTTCAGTTCTAGACTCTCACACCATCGTGAATGTTCCTCTCTCTCCACCCTCAGGATCATGTGACTTTGTCATCTGTTTACATTAAGAATTAATTTCCTAATCTCAAAACAAGGTTTATGATTCTGGAGACATTTTACTTTATGTGCTTTGATGAAAGAACCAATGTTCTGTAATTAAGACGTAGAACTTTAGTTCTTGTTGGAATAATAAACATCACATGACATCATTAGACAGGAATCGTCATTCAAAGTGTCTTGACGAGGATTAGAACCTAATGTTTGGGGTTAGAACACAGGGTCGGTCATGACGCTGGAACTCTTGAACAGTGAGGGATTAAGAACCACGGGGTTCGAACCCCTAACCTTCAACACCCCAAACCCAGAGCCTTCAGGCCTAACTTCTGACAGGCTCGTTGCAGTTCTCTTGGATTGCCTGTGTCTACGTTTAGAACGTGGGTTCTTTAAGCATCACTGTACCTTATGACAATCTGCTTTGATTAAAGAACATGTTGATGTTCCACTGAAGCGCTGCACTTCTTTCTTTGGGGAACATTCTTCATGTGTTCCAGAGCAAATTTACTTTCATCATCTTTGGAACATCAAACAATTTAACCAGAACCCAGCACCCTTGGTTCTCTGGCTGAGTGTCAGGTTGAACAAACGGGTTCATCACATGACCTCATTTGGCGGAAACGGAACACGTTTCAGAACGTGAGGTTGGAGTCGGACCATCACCTTTCTGAACGTTCCGGATGGAGGGAAACGTTAAGGGGAACGTTAATTGCCCTCGGGGGGGAACAGGAGGGCCGTGTTCTCCTCGCTTTGGCAATCCAAAATAATGACGGACTAAAGACGGAGTTCCACCTTATAGGAAAAGGTGAACATGTGAAGTCATGTGACCTCTCCACTCTCTCTCATTGGCACCCTGTAGCTGACTCTGATCTTCAGGAGAACCCCTGGATCTGCCCCCTCTGACCTTCACTCTAGATTTTAAAACACACTCTGACTCGTTCACTACGTTCTAGTGATGAATGTCGCCTGGTGGGGCAACCTGACCGAGGTGCCGATGCTCACTTTGTATGGTTCTCCACTGATCAATGGTGGAACCATCTTCCCAACTCTTCCCGTAACGCTGAGTCACTGAACGGCTTTTAAACAACAAATGGACTTGGAGAACGTTATAAATACGATATGAAAATTCAACAGTTCTACGGCCTTTAATGTTTTCAAAGGCACCTGCTGAAGCATTCTGGGTATTCTGATCTTTAATTTATTTTATTATATTTGTTGTTATCGTATCCTGCAGCAAAAACCACGTACGTCGTCAACACGCTAAAGTATTAGAGCCATGTTATGTATTTTTATTTGTTATTGATTTACTGTTAAAGGTTTGTCATTTTAAAATGACGGAGAACGTTAGCTTGAGGTTGGGTGAACCCGAGACGCCGTGTCCACCACCCAAAAACCGAAACAAAGATGGATGTAGTCGGTTTAATTCAGAGATCTTTAGCAAACAAGACTGTAGAGAACGGATTCTGGAGAACAGTGAGAACATCATCAGAACGCCTAGATTGGCTTGAGTTGCTGAACCCTCGTTTTGTGCCGACCCCTCCTCTTGAGCTGTACGATCCTACACTACGCCTCTTCATGTTCTGCTGATTACAGAGGTCGGATCCGCAGCAGTTCATACCTTTCATACAGGACGTTGCACAGATGCATCCGGCATCAAACCCTGAGAACATCAAGAGGTTCTAATTTAGTACATACACCAGAACGTCAGTGGACTCCACCAAGTTCCACCTTGGAGAACATGCTCACCTGCATAAGCCTTGTAACAGTAACAGAAGTTCTCGCTGGAAGCACACATCACATTTCCCAGTGTACTCATCACACAGCAGACACCTTATCACAGAACCTGAAGATGGAGAAACAGCAGAACGTTCTTAACATCACCCGCCGGGGGGTTTGGTGAAGACATCATCAGAAAAAGCTCCGCATCTTCCGTAGTCCTCCCAGCGCCAGAGCTCACGCTAGTCCCACCAGCGCCAGAGCCTGCGCTAGTCTCTCCAGTGCCAGACCCCGCTTTTGTCCCCTTCAAAAGGCCTCGCCACTTTTGCGCCCTCAAAAGTCCTCTCCGCCTTCGCGCCCTCAAGAGGCCTCTCCACCTTCGTGCCCTCAAAAGGCCTCGCCACCTTTTTGCCCTCAAAAGCCCTCGCCACCTTTACCTACATAACTATGAGTGGCCCGGCTTTTCGTATGCCCTGCAGGGGTCCAGGATCACCATTGTTTCATTTGCCTCCACCGGCACCAATGGCGTTTAACTCCCCCGTGGTGTAAGCATAAAATTTGGGTGGGCACTATGTTAGGTGTTAGGAGTGCTAGGCCACTCCCCCCACATTTTCATTTCGGATTTTGTTTTTTGTCCCTTGGGTGTTTTCCCGTAGTCAGTACAGTGGGGAACATGAGTATTGAACCCTAATGCAGCAGTTTCAGCTCTCTCCAAAAGCCAGATCTCTGGGTTCCGGTCTGGAGACCGAACTTGGCCACTGCAGAACCTTGAAATGCATCTGAGGAAACCATTCCTTCTTTGCCCTGGCTGTGTGTTCCAGGTCGTTGTTCTGCTGGGGGTTCTAGCCACCACCATCTTTGATGTTTTTCCTGAGGGGGAACCTTATGATACATGACCTCATCCTCGTCCCTTCCATACGTTCCGGTCGTTGCACCCCCTTTGCAGAAAAGTTCCCCATACTTCAGGGTCGGGACTAGAGGTGTTCTAGAGGTGGTCCTCATCCTTCTTCTTCAAGTGGAGTTGATACCAAAGAGCTGGTCTCATCTGATCACATGTTCTCCCATGTAGTTCTGGGCAAATGAGAACCAATAAACAGCAGAAAGTTTAAACAAAGCCTCAAATTAGAAAACATGACACAAGTAACAAGAACACGGATAATAAACTAAACTATAGTCATGGACAAAAGACACAAATATTATATTTTCACATGATCTGCTGCCCTCTGGTTTTTATGTGTGTTTGTCAAGTTTTTAACACATACAGAAATATAATTGCAATCATATTATGAGTAACAATAGCTTTTATTGACAGAATGAGTTAATGCAGCAAGTGAACATTTGCAGTGTTGACCCTTCTTCTTCAGGACCTCTGCAATTCTCCGTGGCATGCTCTCAATCAACTTCTGGACCAAATGCTGACTGATAGCAGTCCATTCTTGCACAATCAATGCTTGCATTTTGTCAGAATGTGTAGGTTTTTGTTTGTCCACCCGTCCTTTGATGATTGACCACAAGTTCTCAATGGGATTGAGATCTGGGGAGTTTTCAGGCCATGGACCCAAAATCTCTATGTTTTTTTTTTTCCTGAGCCATGTAGTTATCACCTTTGCTTTATGGCAAGGTGCTCCATCATGCTGGAAAAGGCATTGTTGATCACCAAACTGCCCTTGGATGGTGGGGAGAAGATGCTCTCGGAGGATATTCTGGTACCATTCTTCATTAATGGCTGTGTTTTTAGGCATGTCTGTGAGAGAGCTCGGCTGAGAAGCAACCCCACACATGAATGGTTTTAGGATGCTTTACAGTTATCATTAGACAAGACTGGTGGTAGCGCTCACCTCGTCTTCTCCGAATAAGCTGTTTTCCAGATGTCCCAAACAATTGGAAAGGGGATTCATCAAAGAAAATGACTTTACCCCAGTCCTCAGCAGTCCACTCCCTGTAACTTTTGCAGAATATCAGTCTGTCCCTGATGTTTTTTCTGGAGAGAAGTGGCTTCTTTGCTTCCCTCCTTGAGACCAGTCCTTGCTCCAAGAGTCTCCGCCTCACAGTGTGTGCAGATGCACTCACACCTGCCTGCTGCCATTCCTGAGCCAGCTCTGCACTGCTGGTAGCCCTATCCCACAGCTCAAACACTTTTAAGAGATGGTCCTGGCGCTTGCTGGTCTTTCTTGGGTGCCCTGGAGCCTTTTTGGCAACAATGGAACCTCTCTCCTTGAAGTTCTTGATGATGCGATAGATTGTTGACTGAGGTGCAATCTTTCTAGCTGCGATACTCTTCCCTCTTAGGCCATTTTTGTGCAGTGCAATGATGACTGCACATGTTTCTTTAGAGATAACCATGGTTAACAGAAGAGAAACAATGATGCCAAGCACCAGCCTCCTTTTAAACTGTCCAGTGGTGTCATTCTTACTTAATTATGATCATTAATCATTTATCTCCAGCCCTGTCCTCATCAACACCATCATAATGGAGCAATCACTAAAATGATGTTAGCTGGTCATTTTAAGGCAGGGCTGCAATGAAGTTAAAATGAGTTCATTTTCTAGGGAAATATTGACTTTGCAATTAATTGCTGATAAGCTGATCACTCTTTATAACATTCTGGAGTATAGGCAAATTGCCATTATAAAAACTGAAGCAGTAGACTTTGTAAAAAATAATATTTGTATCATTCTCAAAACTTTTGGCCATGACTATAAGTGTGTGTGTGTGTTAGTGTATGTGTGTATTAATGTGTGTGTGTGTGTGTATGTTAGTGTGTGTGCATGTGTGTGTTAGTGTACGTGTGTATTTATGTGTGTGTATGTGTGTGTGTGTGTGTGTGTGTGTGTGTGTGTGTGTAAGCCTCAAATTAGAGAACACAAGTTCTAATAACAAGAACTCAGATAATAAACTAAACTAAGTTCATCCAGGAGGAGAATGTGCTCTCTGACAGTCACAGAACGTTGGATTTCTATTAGCAGGTGGACTGACCTCAAAGTAAATAAAGTAGAACGTCTCCATAATTATGTTGTTGGTTCCCGAGATCAGGATGTTAATTGTTAATGTAAACAGATGACAAGGTCACATGACCCTGAAGGTGGAGAGAGCTTTCAGGGTTCTATAAAGAACCAAGATGAGGTGGTGGAACTCAGACTTTCTGCGATAGAGGAACATTCACGACGGTGTGTGAGTCTAGAACTGAAGGTGAGTCTGATGATCTGGAACTTCTGAACTTCACGTAGGAAATGTTCTCTGGAGCTAACTTTCTTCACCCTGTATGTTTCAGAATTATGAAGCTTCTACTGCTGACCCTGGTTCTTGCCCTGCTCCTGACGGAAGGTGAGTGATGCGGAGCTTTTTCTGATGATGTCATCACCAAACCCCTGGCGGGTGATGTTGAGAACGTTCTGATGTTCCTCCATCTTCAGGTTCTGCGATATGGTGTCTGCAGTGCATTGAGTACACTTGAAATTGATGTAGTGACGTGTGGTTCCAACGAGAACTCCTGTTACGGTAACAAGGCCTATGGAGGTGAGCATGTTCTATCCGATGGAACTGGGTGGAGTCCACTGATGTTCTGGTGTATGTACTGAATTAGAACCTCTTGATGTTCTTAGGGTTTGATGCCGGATGCATCCGTGCAACGTCCTGTATGGAAGGTATGAACTGCTGCGGAACTGACCTCTGTAATCAGCAGAACCGGAAGAGAAGCAGTGGAGGAGGGTTCAGCACAGGCTCAGGGTTCATCGGCTGAAGCCGTTCTAGGCAGTTCTGATGATATTCTCACTGTTCTCCACAATCCATTATCTTTTAACAGTAAATCAATAACAAATAAAAATGCATAACATGGCTCTAATACTTTAGTGTGTTGACGACATACGTGGTTTTTGCCGCAGGATACGACAACAACAAATAAAATATATTAAATATATTAAAGATCAGAATACCCAGAATGCTTCAGCAGGTGCCTTTGGAAACATTAAAGGCCGTAGAACCGTTGAATTTTCATATCGCATTAATAATGTTCTCAGCGTCCAGTTGTTGTTTCAAAAGATGTTCAGTGTCTCAGAGTTACAGACAGAGTTGGGAAGATGCTTCCACCGTTGATCAGTGGAGAACCATACAGAGTGAGAGTCAGCACCACGGTCAGGTTGCCCCACCAGGCGACATTCATCACTAGAACGCAGTGAACGAGTCGGAGTGTGTTTTAAAATCTAGAGTGAAGGTCAGAGGGGGGAGATCCAGGGGTTCTCCTGAAGATCAGAATCAGCTACAGGGAGCCAATGAGAGAGAAGAGAGGTCACATGACTTCACATGTTCACCTTTTCCTATAAGGTGGAACTCCGTCTTTAGTCCGTCATTATTTTGGATTGCCAAAGCGAGGAGAACACGGGCCTCCTGTTCCTCCGAAGGCAATTAATGCCCCTTAACTTTCCCCTCCATCCAGAACGTTCAGAAAGGTGATGTGTGTTCCGACTACAACCTCTCATTCTAAAACGTGTTCCATTTCTGCGAAATGTGGTTATGTGATCAACCGGTTTGTTAAATCTGATGCTCAGCCAGAGAACCGAGGGTTCTGGGTACTGGGTAAATTATTTGATGTTCCAAAGATGATGAATGTAAATTTGCTCTGGAACACATTAAGAACGTTCCCCGAGGTAAAAAGTGCACCGCTTCAGTGGAACATTAACACGTTCTTTAATCAGAGCAGATTGTAATAAAGTACAGTGATGCTTAAAGAACCCACGTTCTAAATGTAGACACAGGCAGCCCAAGAGAACCGCAAAGAGCCAGTCAGAAGTTAGACCTGAAGGCTCCGTGTTTGGGGTGTCGAATCCCGAGGTTCTTAACCCTGTGTCCTAACCCCAAACATTAGGTTCTAATCCTTGTCAAGACACTTCGAATTAAGGTACCTGTCTAATGATGTCATGTGATGTTTATTCTTATGTTTTGGTTCCAAGAACAAGAAGTAAAGTTCTAGATCTTAATTACAGAACATTGGAGTTCTTTCATCAAAGCACAAAAAGTAGAACGTCTCCAGAATCGTGAGCCTCGTTTTGAGATCTGGACATTAATTCTAAATGTAGACAGATGACGAGGTCACATGATTCTGAGGGTGGAGAGAGCTTTCAGTGTTCCGAGATAAAGCGATGGAACTCATACCTTCTGCGATAGAGGAACCTTCATGACGGTGTGAGTGTCTAGAACTGAAGGTGAGTCTGATGATCTGGAACTTCTGAACTTGACGTAGGAACTGTTCTCCGGAGCAAACATTCTTCACCCTGTATGTTCCAGAATGATGAAGGTTCTACTGCTGACCCTGGTTCTTGCCCTGCTCCTGACTGAAGGTGAGTGAATCGGAGATTTATCTGATGATGTCATCACCAACCCCTCTGGCGGGTGATGTTGAGTACGTTCTGATTTTCCTCCATCTTCAGGTTCTGCGATAAGGTGTCTGCAGTGTGATGAGTACACTGGGAAATGGGATGTAGTGACGTGTGGTTCCAGAGAGAACTCCTGTTACGGTTACAAGGCTTATGCAGGTGAGCATGTTCTCCCTGGTGGAACTGGGTGGAGTTAAATGACGTTCTGGTGTATGTACTGAATTAGAACCTCTTGATTTTCTCAGGGTTTGATGCCGGATGCATCCGTGCAACGTCCTGTATGAAAGGTATGAACTGCTGCGGAACCGACCTCTGTAATCAGCAGAACAGAAAGAGGCGTAGAGCATATCTATTTTCCATAAATCCACGTTGAGTTGAAACTGAGAGTTCTCTAAATACTGTCCGGCGGCCCATTGACTTCGGGCTGGACGGCGCGCGGCCCCTTGATTTCGGGATGGGCGGCGTGACGCCCCTGGGCTCCGGGATGGGTTCGCGCGCTGGCAGGACCTCGGCGGGGACGCATGCTGGCTGGACCTCAGCGGGTTCGCACGCTGGGCGGACCTCGGCGGGCACGCACACTGGCAGGACAGACAATTGTCTATGACCATTTGCAAAAATGTACAAAAGCATTTGCAAAATGTGAAACACAATGAGAAATACAATTATGATGTGCACAAGTGACAAGGAGATTTGGAGATTGAATGAACAATTTTGAGAATTTCAATTCTGATCTGAAAAATGAACCAAATCGACTGAAAAACTGTAAGATCGATAAAATATTTGTGATTATCAACTTTCCCTATGCTTTAACTATTTTTACCCTTACTGTATTGAAACAGCTTCCTATAGATCATTTAATATCCGTTTACATTTACATTTTAACTACTGTTTTAAGTAGTGTGGGAAAACGTTTGGTGAATCGCAGTTGCATCAGTTCACTAAATACATTTTCCTTTTGGAATGTCACATTTTTCATTATAGATATTTTATGCGGACAGGTGCCAAATATGTAGAGACAGTATTGTATATATATATTCATTCATTCATTATCTCCCGCTTTATCCTCTATTAGGGTCGCGGTGGGGTTCCCCATGCCCATCCAGCGGAGAACGTCTCGGGCGCTGGGCACACCCAGGACAGGGCGCCAATCCATCGCTGAGTACACACTCACACACTCAAACACACTCTATATGGGGCAATTTAGAGAACTCAATTAACTTGATCCATGGTTTTGGACTGTGGGAGGAAACCGGAGAACCCGGAGGAAACCCACGCGGACACGGGGAGAACGTGGAAACTCCACCCAGATGGGGATTCGAACCGGGAATCCCTAGCGCTGAGAGGCGAACGTGCTAACCACTAAGCCACCGTGCCGCCTGTATACATATATACTGCACAATTATTTGTTGAACAAAGCCGTTGTAATTGTTGCATTTTTCGTAGATTTGTATGGTAAGCTGTCCCTGGAGGAGTTTATTAAGAGTGCAGAAGGTGACCCATCTATTGTGCGACTGTTGCCGTGTGACCCAAGCAGTACTGGACAGTTCTGATAGATGTGCCCACCACGTTATCCTCCAGTGTTTTATTTATTTATTGGGGTTTGTTTAATGTATATATTATAAGGCATACGACCAATTTATTTAGGTAAAATAATTCATAATGAAAATATATGGAAAATGTTGAGCATGTAGCCACATGCAGTAAGAATTTTATTTGTATTTTATACAGTGGTTGTTTGGGTTGATTTTGGTTTTGTTAGTTTTAGTTTTAAAGTCGTTTTACTGTTCCTTAAGTGTAAACTAGGTTGGTTATAGGTGCACTCTTTCACTCATCTTTAAATTTCTACACAGTGATAATCTTTTAAATATCAACATACTGGTTTTGCATTTTGGGCAGCTCATTAAATTAAACCTACCACATTTAGCTTTTACTAAACCATTTGCATTTCAGAAGTATTCTGTTTGAGGTTAACGATCATTCCTTGTTTTGGCCTTAAACATGCTTGTTTGAATGATTTATTTTGGCTTCGAAACAGAGCACATTATTCTTGAGCTGCTGGAGTTCCTCTTTCCAACAGACATGAAATTCAGTCCAGATTCCATGTCCTAAACCTGTTCTCTAGATGATCGGTGTGTTTCAGATTAAATGCGGCTGGATGTAGGGGTGAAACTAGATTCTCTAGGAAGTGGAGTTCCAGGAACAGGGTGATCAGGATGGATCTGTGGTGAGGATACTGATCCTTGGGGCAATGGAGACCAGTCCTTGGAGGAAGAAGAGGATGCTTCTCTGGAGGTGTCAACAGACCTATTCAGAGTGGTATAGAGGTTGCTGCTAACTCTGCTTTTAGAAAAGTGATGACGACGAGGGTGCTTCTGATGATGACGGAGAGCCGCTGACAACAAGGGAGCTGCCATTGATGACAATGAGGATGACAACAGGAGGACGACAACGATAGAAGGAACTTCAAGAACCGACGAGGGAATGCTGGGACTACGGAACTAAAAGACTAAAGCAGATACTGACCAGGAGAACAGAACCTTGAAGAATCTTCTGGGAAAGTTTCTGTAACAGTGCTGCAAGGGGGGTGGTATTAAAGTTTCTGCAACAGTGGTGCAAGGGGGGTGTTATTTTGGGTTTGTGAGTGTAGGGACGGAGGCTGTCTCATTAGGCGCGGTCTCTATTAGTATAATTGATAGATGTTTGTTTTTAGAATTGTGTTTTCAGCCTATATGGCCATGTAATATGTTGGGCACCTTCAAGAGGGGTTTTAGTTAGAGGGGGGTAGTTTAATTAGCGCTCTGCCTCCTCAGCATTCAGTTATGTGAACTTGTAAAAGTCGTATTGGAAGTTAGTTGCGTTTAGATTTGGGTTAATTGAGTTGTGAGTGCATGAAAATTTTTAGAAATGGTAACATGTAAAGTTTGGCTTAAAATTTATGGCCGTAGAATTTTTAATTTAAAATTTATTTATGGGAGCATGTAGGTGCTCCCATAGGGGGGAATTGTCAGGAATTTTAAATTGCGTGCACATAATAAGAGTCAAAATGGCCGAAAGAGTCCAAACCTATAAGAGTCCAAACACAGGACTCTTGTAGGTTCCGGCTGCCACTAGGAAGTGGGGTGGGGCATGCTAGATTTGAACCAAAATGCTGGTCTTGGATTGGCTGATTTAAACCCTAGGGTGGTAATTTGTGATTGGCTTAAAGCATTTAAGGGGCGGGAACTAGACGTAATGGATATATACCCAGGTAAACCCTGTGGGAGGCGCACTTTCACTCAGACCCGTAGGCAGACAGCATCGGAACGCTGAGGAGGGCAGACCGCTGGCCAGCATGAGTAACTGAAGGTGTCCATGAAGTTTTCTTTGTCCTAAATAAATGAGTTGAGGCGACCATTTTGCATCAGCTCGTTCTTTCTGCCTTTTTCAAAATCAAAAGATCCTAACAGCGGCAAAAAAGGCCGGGGGTTACACGGTCAAGCAATGTGTGGTATTAGATTGCCGAACAGACATCACCTACAACGACACGGAGGTGGGGCCGTGTGCCCGATCGGGTTATATTATTATTGTGGGAAACACACCTTAGTGGTAAGAATGCCACCCCTGACTGTCGGCCGATGTGCCATGGTAAAGCTGTTGGCTCCTCTTACTCTCAGGTTTAAGGGGGGGCGAGCCCCATAGAAGAAGGTAAGCAGTTGGTAGATTTTATTTATATAGAGACTCACCCACTTATATAGACTTAATCGGGGTACCTAGGGGGGTGCCAAACGAGTTCAAACTGGCGGACAAGTGGCACCAGAAAATATTCCACTGATATCGGCCCTTTTTCCAGTGACTCCCAACAAAAACGTGGATAGGATAAATTTCGTACATTACAATGTACTTTGTCTCACTAATCTCACTAGAGATGCAATACAGTGACCAAGTGAACAGTTGCATGTGACGTCACTTGTGGCCTACAGAACAGAAAAGCCTTAGACATGCTCCTGGCAGAAAAAGGGGGTGTTTGCATAATGATTGGTGAAGTGTGCTGTACCTATATGCATAAGAACACAGCACCTGATGGGTCGGTAACCAAGGCCCTCAACAGGTTGCGTACATTTTTACAGGAAATGCATGAGGCCTCTGGAATAGATAACCCCCTGGAATCATGGATGAATAATGTGTTTGTCAGGAGTTAATCACGTCACTCTTCATGTCTATTGCTGTGCTCGTTGCTATACTGGTAACCTGTGGGTGCCGGTGCATACCACGTCTGAGAGTTCTGTTAACTATATCACATATTTAACACCATGGCGCTGCGGACAGTTAAATTGGGCTCGGGAATGAGGAGCCAAATAGACAAGAAATCAGTTGTTTAAATAATGCCCAAGATCACATCTTGTTTCCATTTATGAATTTATTTTCTTTCTAATTTTCCTATCTCTCTCTTTTTTTTCCCCTCTAAGATATTAACCCAGTAGGGGAGATAACACACTGCACGCACATGCTTTAGTATAGCATTAAAAGTACACATAGGGCATCAGAAATTTGTAGGTCGTGACCGGAGACCTGGGGAAACGGAGAGAAGTCTGGCCACCTAGTGATGGATGGAGGCAACAACATTGCAGGTGTGGGGCACCTGAGTGGGAGACACCCCATGCGGTGACAGAAGTGGGACCTCCCACAGCCCCAGTGTAAAGATCTTACGATCGAGCGAGGCGGATCCGCTACTCGGAGACAACGAGCTGAGTGCAGGTACAGTCACAACGATGTTTATTAAATCCACAGATGAAGACACAGAACACAGGACGTGGATAAGGTGAGGCGAGGCGTGATGACGTCACACGGGGAGTAATACAAACTAACAGGGTAACGGAACGGAGTGCACTAGACGGCGAAAATAACAGCACATAAACGGGCAAAACAGGAACACAGGACGAGGTAACCAAAACTAGGATCGCACGGACGGGCTAGTAGTGTCTATGCTGGCAGACGCGTGGCACGAGACAAACTGGCGGAGAGTGACGGGCGAGTAGGGTATTTATAAAGAAATGGTGACTGATCCCAGGTGCGCGTGATTACGGGGGCGTGACACAAAACACCACGTGACAACACAAACCGTGACATTACCCCCCCCTCAACGGGTGCCTCCCGGCGCCCTAAATGGCTTGTCCGGGAAGCGGCGGTGGAAATCGTCAATGAGGGAAGGGTCCAGGATGGCCGCCCGGGGAACCCAGGAGCGTTCCTCCGGGCCGTACCCCTTCCAGTCCACTAGGAACTGGATTCCCCGGCCACGGCGACGGGAGTCCAGCAGTCGGTGGACAGTGTATGCGGGCTGTCCATCAATCAGGCAGGGGGCTGGGGCTGGGCGGGGTGGGGGGTTGAGCGGGGAGTGCATGACTGGTGTAACATGGGAAACGTGGAAGGTGGGGTGGATTCGCATTGAACGAGGTAGCTGAAGGCGGACGGCAGTAGGGTTGATGATGCGGGAGATGGGAAAGGGGCCGATGTAACGGGGAGACAATTTCCGTGAATCAGTCCTGAGCGGGATGTTCTTACTGGACAGCCACACGAGCTGCCCCACCTTGTAACTAGGGGCCAGGCGGCGTCTCCTGTTGGCCGAGGCGGCGTAGGTGCACTGGGCTTGGCGGAGCGCGATTAAGGTGTTCCTCCAAGTGCGGTGGCAGCAGCGGATGTGCTGGTTCACCGAAGGCACACAGGTCTCGATCTGGTCCTCGGGGAACAGGGGGGGTTGGTAGCCCAGTGCTACCTCAAAAGGCGATTTCCCCGTGGCGGAGCTGCGCGTGGTGTTGATCGCGTATTCCGCCCACGCCAGGTTCTCACTCCAGCGCTCTGGGTGTTGGGCAGACATACAGCGCAGGGTGGTCTCCACCAGCTGGTTGGCCCTCTCGGCTTGTCCGTTGGCTTGTGGGTGGCCCCCCGACGTCAGCGACACATCGGTTCCAAAGAACTTATGGAACGCTCTCCACACCTGGGAAACGAACTGGGGTCCCCGGTCTGAAACGATGTCCCTGGGGATGCCGGATATCCGAAACACCTGCTCAAAACAGACTTTGGCCGTATCAAGGGCGGAGGGAAGCTTGGCCAGAGCAATTAGACGCACGGACTTGGAGAACCGGTCTACAATGGTGAGAATAACAGATTTACCTCTAGAGTTGGGTAGGCCGGTTACGAAGTCCAGAGCGATGTGGGACCAGGGACGCCCAGGTATGGAGAGCGGCTGAAGCAGTCCTGCGGGGGGCTGATGCGACGCCTTGTTCCGCGCACAGGTGGTACAAGCGGCGACGAACTGTCGGACGTTGGCGGCCAAGGTGGGCCACCAGAACTGGCGCCGAATGAGTTCCTCCGTGCGCGCTCCACCAGGGTGGCCGGCCCAGCGACTCTCATGCCCCCACTTGAGTACTGCGGTGCGAGCGGCTGAGGGCACGAAGGTCCGGTTGGGAGGACCCAGCCCAGGGTCCGGATCCTTCGTCAACTCGCGCTCGATGATGCGCCGGACCTCCCAAGACACACCTGCAATGACACGGCTGGGGGGAAGAATCGGGTCAGTGCAGGGTTCCTCCTTACCGTCTGAGAAGAGGCGTGATAAGGCATCAGGCTTGGCGTTCCTAGTGCTGGGACGATAGGACATGACGAATTGGAACCGACCAAAAAACAAGGCCAACCGAGCCTGACGGGAGTTCAGGCGTTTGGCCGACTGGATGTAGGCCAAGTTCTTGTGGTCGGTCCATACCACGAACGGCTGGGCTGCCCCCTCCAGCCAGTGTCGCCATTCCTCCAATGCGAGCTTCACCGCCAACAGCTCGCGATTCCCCACGTCATAATTTCTCTCCGCCGTCATCAGCTTCCGAGAAAAAAAGCACAGGGGTGAAGCCTACCTTCCTCCGACTACTGGGAGAGCACCGCCCCCACTCCGGCGCCCGATGCATCGACTTCCACAATGAATTGCTTGGATGGGTCCGGTTGGATTAGAATGGGGGCCGTGATGAATCGGTCCTTCAGGATGTCCATGGCATCTTGAGCCTCCTGGGTCCATTGAAATCTCTCCTTGGTGGAGGTGAGGGCGGTGAGTGGGGCGGTGATGCTGCTGTAGTTGCCAATGAACCGCCGATAGAAGTTGGCGAACCCCAAGAACCGCTGCAGTTCCGTCCTAGAAGTGGGGGTTGGCCAGTCAGCGATGGCCCTCACCTTCTCGGGGTCCGGTCGCACAGCCCCCGGTGACAGGATGAACCCCAAGAAGGGTACCGATCGCTGGTGGAAGCTGCACTTCTCGGCTTTAGCAAACAAGCGGTTCTGCAGCAGGCGGTTCAGGACCAGTCGTACGTGCCGGGTGTGCTCGCTGGGGGTCCTGGAGAAGATTAGAATGTCGTCCAGGTAGACGAAGACAAATCTGTCCAGGAAGTCCCGCAACACATCATTCACCAAGGACTGGAACACGGCCGGGGCGTTCTTGAGGCCGAAGGGAACCACACGGTATTCGTAGTGGCCGCTGGGGGTGTTGAATGCCGTCTTCCATTCGTCCCCCTCCCTTATACGGACCAGATGGTAGGCGTTCCGCAGGTCCAGCTTGGTAAAGATGGTTGCTCCCTGCAAAGACTCAAATACGGATGATGTTAGTGGCAGAGGGTATTTGTAGGGAACCGTAATAGCATTTAGTCCCCTGTAGTCAATGCAGGGACGTAGGGTGCCGTCCTTCTTGGAGACAAAGAAGAAGCCAGCCCCTACGGGGGAGGTCGAGGGTCGAATTAGTCCGGTGGCGAGACACTCCGACACGTACCTCTCCATGGCTTCTCTCTCTGGACGGGACAGCGGGTAAATCCGGCTGGACGGGAGCGGGGCACCGGGCAGGAGGTCAATGGCGCAGTCGTAAGACCGATGAGGCGGAAGCTGGCATGCCTTGTCCCTGTTGAAGACCTCCCCAAGGTCATGGTACTCCTGGGGCACCGAGGAGAGATCCACAGGACCGGGGGTGTTAGAGGGCGGAGGTTTGTAGGGAGGGGCCGCAGCGAGCAGGCAAGATGAGTGGCAGTCTGTCCCCCAGGTCAGAATGCGGCCACTGATCCAGTCTATGTGGGGGTTATGCTTGCGTAGTCAGGGGTATCCCAGGATGACGGGGGCCTCGGGGGACTGGAACACCGCAAAGCAAATCCTCTCCTGGTGGTTGCCCTCCAGCTTCAGCTGTGTAGGTGAAGTGCGGTGCGTGATGGGGGACAATCGTCTGCCATCCAGCGCCAGGGTGTGGAGAGGATTCGCTAAGGGAGAAACAATCAGACCACAGCGATTAGCAAAGCCCACATCTATAAGATTCTCCTCTGCCCCAGAATCTAATAGGACGTCTACGGTCACCTGTTTCTCCCGGATGGTGAGTGTCGCCGGCAAGCTGAGTCGCTGGGCTTGGGGTTTTACTGGAGGACTCGACAGAACCCCAAGTCCTACTGCCGAGTCAGGTCTTTTGGGCGCACCGTGCAGTCTCGCAGCAGGTGGCCCCCTCCACCACAGTAGAAACAGAGCCCCTGGTCCCTACGGCGGTTCCGGACTTCCGGGACCAGGGCGGCGCGTCCCAACTGCATCGGTTCGACCCCCTCCGACTGCTCGGGCTGGGGGGAGTCTCTGGAGGGTGTCGGAGGTCCCCGAGACGGAGCGGGGGCGCGGACCTGGCGTTCAAGGCGGCGCAAACTCATACGTCCGTCTATACGTATGGCAAGGTTAATAAGATCTTGGAGAGAGTCCGGGCGGTCGCGGATAGCGAGTTCATCGCGCATACGGTCACTGAGTGCGTGGCGGAACACGCCGCGAAGCGAGCGCTCACACCATCCCGACTCCGCGGCGAGAGTCTGAAACTCCACAGCAAACTCAGCCACAGAACGAGCCCCCTGTCGTACTGTGAGTATACGCGTCTCAATGTCCTCAGTATAGTCCGGCCGATCAAAAACCGCACGAAATCTCTCCAAGAACGAGGCGAACGAGGAGCCCAGGGTTGACATCAGTCCCTGTGCCGCCTCCGCCCAGCTGAGCGCGCGTCCCCGTAGCAACCCGATGACGAACGCGATCTTATGGGCGTCCATGGGGAAGCACGTGGGACGGATGTTGAAATACAGCTGGCACTGGAATATAAACCCCCGACAACGTTGGAGCTCCCCCCCATAAGGCTCTGGGAGAACAGCGGCACCGTCGTACCGTGGGGCAACCGCGAGCGGCGGGTTCGGTACCTGACTCGGAGGTGTGGTCACCGGTGTTGGCGCTGCGGGCGGCGCGGAGAGCGCAGTCTGCAGCTGGAGGGATAACTGGCTCACCAGATCTGCTAGTTCCTCCTGGCGACCATACAGCAGCTCTAGCCGTGAGTCGGGCTGCTGTCCGGCTGGTGGTGGTGATACCGGCTTCGCTCCGACAGCGCGTCGCTCCGAGGGATCCATGTTGGCCAGTTTGTAATGTAACGATCTTACGATCGAGCGAGGCGGATCCGCTACTCGGAGACAACGAGCTGAGTGCAGGTACAGTCACATTGATGTTTATTAAATCCACAGATGAAGACACAGAACACAGGACGTGGATAAGGTGAGGCGAGGCGTGATGACGTCACACGGGGAGTAATACAAACTAACAGGGTAACGGAACGGAGTGCACTAGACGGCGAAAATAACAGCACATAAACGGGCAAAACAGGAACACAGGACGAGGTAACCAAAACTAGGATCGCACGGACGGGCTAGTAGTGTCTAGGCTGGCAGACGCGTGGCACGAGACAAACTGGCGGAGAGTGACGGGCGAGTAGGGTATTTATAAAGAAATGGTGACTGATCCCAGGTGCGCGTGATTACGGGGGCGTGACACAAAACACCACGTGACAACACAAACCGTGACACCCAGGACTCTGATAACGAGTAGAGTATGAAACCGTATATTATTAGAGTTTAAAAAATCTGAGTGTTTTATTTTTTAGATTCATGTACAGATTTTAGGGCTCACATGCACAGCACACTGATGTAGGAGAACTCTGATGAATAAATGTAAGCGATCGACTCTGAACATCAGCACGACTTATGGGGCAAATTCACATATGGGAAAAATTCACAATGGGGCAAATTTGATGGGCGTGTTGATGGGCACGCCCAAAGGGGGAGTTGAAAGGATAAAAATTTGTGATTTGTAAGTACTTTGTGTTCAAGGGAATTAGCGCATTCGATAACGACGGGGCAATCTGGCCGACAATTGCCCAAGGCAAATATTTCATGAATGATGAAACCTAGATGCACCTGGCGTCTGGTGGCTGGTGGATAAAGCTCAAGGTCAGCCGAGCTGTCTCGAGCTCCCCCAGATAAGGGATGGAACGGCGCGTTCAACCCCCCATAGAACTCCTTCAACAAGTTTTTTCAGAATAAGCAGAGCGTGGAATGGTTTTTCAATAAATAGTGTCAGCAACTGGACTTCGGGGCTCTGTCTTGGTGGGACCGGTGTGGTGCTGAGATCAAAGTCAGATCGCAATCTTGGGCTTGTCTTGGACGAACATGGCTTTGACTTGATTTGAATAACTTTGAAATCATCTGTACTGTGGTATTTTCTGACGACTTCAGAAAGGGTTCATCAGGGAAATTTCAGATTTCCTAATGATGATGATGATGATGATGATGATAGATAGATAGATAGATAGATAGATAGATCTGATGTATCATTATTTCATTATTTCTCTCTCAGGTTGAGTGATTGTTCTCTATCAGGTGAAAGTTGTTCAGTTCTATCTTCAGTTCTCAGTTCTGGTTCCTGCAGTCTGATAGAAATGCAACTGAGTCACAATGAACTGTATGATTCAGGAGTGAAGTCTCTCTGTACTGCACTGACACAACCAGAGTGTAAACTGAAGATGCTGAGGTAACAACACACACACACACACTCTGCCTTACACACAAACACACACAGACACTAACACACATACACACACATTCTCACTCTTTCTCTCTCTCTTTTTGTGCACATGTCTAATTGTAAGTAAGAGAACATGAAGGATGGTGATGTTGTGTTTGGTGTTTTGCCAAATTCTTCAGTTATTGTTTGGATTATTTAGTTTATTATTGAAGTTTGCATTTGTAGTTTTTTTTGTGCATGAGTGTTTGTGTGTGTGTGTGTGTGTGTGTGTGTGTGTCAGAATCAGATTTCAGTGCTCAATCACTAATGAATCATTTGTTAATGATGATGCTTCATATTTATGATCTTTTCTTCTAAAAGCAGAGTTTCAGATTTAAATCTTTTACAGTTTTAGTTTCATATCAGACTTTTTCTCTCTGCAGGATGATATTGTGCGAGATTACAGATGAAGGATGTTCAGATCTGGCTGAAGCTCTCAAATCAAAACCTTCATCAAACCTCAGAGAACTTTATCTGACATACAGAGAACCAGGAAGAGGAGGACCATGAGTGAAGAAGCTCAGAGATCTAATGAAGGATCCAAACTGTAAACTGGAGAAACTGGATGCCAGATAATACATTATTAATCCTAATGTTGAAGTAAGAACATGAGACTGAAACAAATGTTCCGATCAGCAGCTCAGTTCAGAGTTGAATCATTAATCTGTGACATCATCCTACAGATCACGTTAATCTCCCACCTTCCTCCATCTGTCAATCAAACTGAATCACATTCAACTCCATTTTTAGTTGCCTTTCTCATTAATGATGAACACACATATCAATGGTCTCATGTCTTACCTTCACTTTATCTTTTCAAAATACACTCTGGCTCGTTCACTTCGCTCTAGTGCAGTGCTTCTCAAATAGTGGGGAGTGCGGTGCCTGGGGGGGGGCGCATAAAAAGATATCACAGAGCAAGTGATTTTAAGTGTACTGAACAAACCCTCAAGAGACAACATGGAAAGATAATTAACAGAGATGGCGGAGAGAAAGGCGGAGAGAGACGAAGATAACGTGAGCAACAAAAGTCAACCGAAAGTTAAAACCAGGAAGGTGTATGTAGCGCTTGGTTTCACGGTAACGAAGGTGGGAGACGAAGAAAGAGCAGTGTGTCTGCTGTGTCTTTAAATGTTGGCAGCGGACAGCGTGAAGCCAAAAGTCGTCACTTAAAGCAGTGCTTCTCAATTATTTTCTGTTAAACCCCCCCTAGGAAGAAGAACTTTTTGCGCCCCCCCCCCCCCTCCTCCACATGACAAAATGGGATGAAAAAGTATTTTTACATGCCCACTGTAGTATGATAAATTTGTCTATAAATTTATTATAAGTACACCTCGTTTATAACAATGTATCCTTATTAACAATAAAGAAAATAAAAAAGAAAGAAATATAGATCAACTTAGAACAGAATAATTTTATTAACTTTGTTTTTTAGTTTGTAACAGAAACAAATGAAATTTAAACTAGAAACATTTTTGAACTGACTGGCATTTGATACTGAAAAATGAAATAAAATCTATAAATAATAATAAATTCTAATTCATCAGCAACATTAATTCAGGAGCCCAATTTATTAACACTTTAACCTACAAAACTAAAATTAATACAACAATTTGTGCTTTTTTTTTATTATCAAAATGTGGAAGTCAGAACTGATGTCTCCAACGCGCCCATTTTGCAGCACACAGCTTTTCTGATGTAGCTTTCATAAAGAGTTATGATTGCTGGATATACGCGTCCCATTTTCGATTAAAAAAACTCAGGCGGTTATCAGCGTGATTGGGGTGTAATGTCTTTAAGTCAGTGCTTGGTTTATGTAGCGCTTGGTTTCACGGTAACGAAGGTGGGAGACGAAGAAAGACCAGTGTGTCTGCTGTGTCTTTAAATGTTGGCAGCGGACAACATGAAGCCAAATAAATGAAGGCGTCACTAGTTTTAATAAGGATTTCATTCATTTCTGTTACAAACTAAAAAACAAAGTTAATGAAATGATTCTTTGTTCTAAGTTGATCTATATTTCTTTCTTTTTTGTTTTCTTTATTGTTAATAAGGAGACATTGTTATAAACGAGGTGTACTTATAACAAATTCATTCATTCATTATCTCCCGCTTTATCCTCTATTAGGGTTGCGGTGGGGTTCCTAGGGGGGGGGGCTTAACAGAAAATAATTGAGAAGCACTGCATTAGGATGTGCCGTAGAATGTGTTATCCACTGCTGACAGACATTTTTCATATGTAATTTAATTGTATTCAATATAACTAATAAATGATCAAACAATATTAATGTAACAACAGTTTGAAAATGGATAAATACACTCATGAAAGGGCACTTTTTAAAGAGGACAGAGGGGAAATAAGGGATCTGGGCTAAAGCTATCAGTCATTTGCTAGTAAGAATGCACGCCATAAAACGCATCTCTTAAGAATCTTTCAACACTCTGTGAGTTTTGTTAAATCTCAACAAAAGATTTATTTAACAACACAGGACCACACTTTTACAACCCTCATTTACTAATGAAATATATGAAATCGCGCTTTTACACCTTTATAACGAACGCTTTATAACAAAGTAACGAAAAACACAGAAACCAATGCTTTGTTTATAACAACTCTTAAAACACTAGGTTTTAGTGTTTTATATTTTTACAAAAGATTTAACAAAAAAAAAAAAAAACAGAAACCAATGCTTTGATTAAAACAACAATTAAAACAAACTAGGTTTTAGCGTTTTATATTTTACAAAAGATCTAGCAACGGAAAAAAACAGAACCCAACACTTTGTTTATAACAATGATTAAAAACGCTTAGGTATTAGCGTTTTATATTTTTACTAAAGGTTTATTTAAAAACACAGAAACCAACGCTTTGTTTATAACAACAATTTAAAAAGAACACTAAGTTTTGGGGTTTTATATTTTACAAAAGGTTTATTTAAAAAAAAAAAAAAAAAAAAAAAAAAAAAAAAAAACAATAACCAACGATTGTTTATAACAACGGTTTAAATTACCAGGCTTTTAATGTGTGTTTTATAGTTTACAACATTTTTTTTTAAATATCATTTAAATTATCAGGCTTTTAGTGTATTTAAAAACCTATTAAACTTTTACAAACTCTAATTTACTAATGGGTGGCTTAGTGGTTAGAACGTTTGCCTCTCAGCGCTAGGGATTCCCGGTTCGAATCCCTATCTGGGTGGAGTTTCCATGTTCTCCCCGTGTCTGCGTGGGTTTCCTCCGGGTTCTCCGGTTTCCTCCCACAGTGCAAAAACATGGATCAAATCAATTGAATTCTCAAAAATTGCCCTATATAGAGCGTGACTGTGTGAGTGAGTGTGTGCCCAGCTATGGATTGGCACCCTGTCCTGGGTCTATCTGCCCAGCGCCTGAGACGTTCTCCCCTGGATGGGCATGGGGAACCCCACCGTGACCCTAATAGAGGATAAAGCGGGAGATAATGAATGAATAATTCACTAATGAAATATTTGAATAGGGAAGGCTAATTTGTTGGAAATGTTGTAAAAAGAAAGGAGGGTTCGTGAAATTTTTGACACACCTTCTAGGTAGGGTTAGGAAGGGTAGGAGGGGCTATATCCCACACTGATGGTCAGCCCCCTTACCGTAACCGTCCAGGTCATAAATCAATCAAATTTTAACATTAAGTGTATTGCTAACACTACTTCCGGTTAACTCCCACAGTCCAAAAATATGGATCAAGGTCAATTGAATTCTCCAAATTGCCCCATATAGAGTGTGTTTGTGTGTGTGTCTGTGTGAGTGTGTGTCCAGCGATAGATTGGAGCCCCCCCCCCCCCCCCCCCCCCCCCCCTGTGAACCTAGTACAGGGTAAAGCGGAATATAATGGATAGATGGATTAAATTAAAGTATTGACCACTTAAAGAAGTAAATTATGTAAATTATTAAGTAAATTATTATTAAGTAAATTAGTAATTATTATAATTACTTAATTATGGTACTCTCTGTTGTAATTATAGAAATGATTGCTCATGTATGATGAAAAGTCAAAAGGCCTCCGTTTACATGCTTTAAGAAAAATTATTTCCACATTTCTTATTTTCATTCCATCTACATTAAATTTACATTAATTTAAACTCAGCACTGTCTGTTTGCAAGTCTCACTTTAAAAAACCTTAAACATTATATATTTGTTTTCTGTTTTCAAACAGCAATACTGACAGATTTAACAGGAACGTTACTGTGTAGGGATCAAAGCTTTGGTCCACATAAAAATAACATTGAGTTGATATCACAGGCACTGACTTAGTTTTGCTTGCATCATAATTTGACCTGATTACAAAAAAGAGGCTGGAGAAAGTTATCCAATTACCAAGAGTCATGTGCATAACCTGTTTGAGATCATCAGGGTTACTAAGAAGAAGCGCCTGTCCGCTTATATGGTTCCTCTTGATAGTTTCAGAGTACTTCAGAGCTTGGACAGCTGGAAAGAAGAAAGCAAACACAACTCAATAAATAATCTTATATAATATAATATTTATTATAATATAATATATTATAGCAGCACGGTGGCTTAGTGGTTGGCACGTTCGCCTTTCATTGCTAGGGATTCCCGGTTCGAATCCCAATCTGGGTGGAGTTTCCATGTTCTCCCCGTGTCCATGTTGGTTTTCTCCGGGTTCTCCGGTTTTCTCCCACAGTCCAAAAACATGGATCAAGGTCAACTGAATTCTCCAAATTGCCCCATATAGAGTGTGTTTGTGTGTGTGTGAGTGAGTGTGTGCCCAGTGATAGATTCGTGCCCTGTCCTTGGTGTATCTGCCCAGCGCCCGAAACGTTCTCCCCTGGATGGGTATGGGAACCTAGTAGAGGATAATGTGAAATATAATAGATGGATGGATGGACATCAAGTGGTGTTCAAATGCTACAATTTTAATAAATTAATTTTCGTACTACTGTAGTATAAACATCTCATCTTATTATCTTCTGCTTTATTCTCTACTAGAGTCGGGGGGGGGGGGGGGGTTCTTCATTTCCATCAAGGAAAGAACATTTCGAGCACTGGGCAGATACACCCAGGACAGAACGCCAGCCAATCTATTGCTGGCCACACACTTTCTCACACAGACACACACACAAACACACTCTATATGGGGCAATTTGGAGAATTCAATTGACCTTGTTCCTTGTTTTTGGACTGTGGGAGGAAACAGGAGAACCCGGAGGAAACCCACGCGGACATAGGGAGAACATGGAAACTCCACCCAAATTGGTATTCGAACCATGAATTCCTAGTGCTGAGAGGAGAACATGCAAACCACTAAGCCAATGTGCTACCCTAGATGTGATGTAGTAATATAGTAATGTTTTAAAGCTTATTTCTAAGATTTTTCTTTCTGCTCCTGTAGCTTATCAGCAAGGTAACCTACAGGGTTCACCTGATTTCTGCACATAGAAATACAGAATGTATATGTATTGTTGTAGGTTTGTACAGGAAGTGTGTTTGAGTCTTCACTGACCTCTGCTTAGGTTTCTTAAGCTCTTGCTTCACTCTGTTTCTGTATCGGATCCTGGCCAGCTCGTTCTTGATCGAGTAATCCAGGTTAACTGTGTGCATGATTAACTGATTAAGCTCTCCAGCTATGAATATGTAGTCATTTTTTATAAACCTTTCGAACAACTCAGGATCATCGTCTCGTTCCAAGAACTTCTCCACCTTGTCTATGATCTGGTAGAACTCCGTCCTGTAGTCATCAAAGAGTTTTATCAGGGTTTCTTTAAAATGTTCTTCCAGCTGTACATTTTCCTTATTCTCCAGCTTCTGACATTGGTCTTCCTCACACTGAAGAATCCAACTTAGTCTGCAGGGCCAGCGGTCAGCCAGGACCACCCATGCCGCCATTTTTTCATGTAAAGCAAATTTAAGGCCTTTTATGAGCTTGACGGAAACTCGTATGGAGTTAATCACTCTCCGCATGGATACAGTGTTTTCTGAGATATAGATCTTAAGCTTGCTCTCTGGATCATATATGCTCTTAAATGCATTCTGAATATCATTGTTGTTATTAAATACATTGATTTTCAGCAGTACTTTTTCAGATGAGGTGCTTACCTCCACTGTGTCAGGATTTCGGCCAAGCGAGAATTTTTTGTCTGGAATAACCACCGTACATTTACTACGCATTTCATACTGATCCTGAATGTTTTTAAAAACTTGGCATTTCGTCTTATCCCCTAAAGCTGGCAATGTGAATGGGAGTGTGATTATACGATCCAAAAACCTATACGAACTGTCCTTTTTACTTAAACTATTGGATTGCTCTAATTTTTGAAGAAGCACCTCTGGATCAGTTGCAACCAGTGAAATAAAGGGACTCTCCTCTTCGGATAAAAGGATGTTGATGGCATCAAGGACTCCAACTATTTTCGCAGGCGTGCATCGATCCAAATTGGTAATCTCCAGCACCACTCTGATTTTGCGATCTTCAAAAAGCTCCATGAAGTCAATGAAGCACGTCAGCAGTCCCATCTCATTCCGGATTTCATGCATCAAACCCAACTTGCTGACCTTATTGTTGTCCAGAGCATTTTTGATGTGGCCGTTCAGCGTGTAGATTAAATGCTTCACGAACACAAAACTGAATTTCAGGAAACCGAATACTGGAACTCCTAACATAGCGATAACTATACTCAAGTCGGACATTTCTATTAAATCCCCTTCCAATGCCTGTCCAGGAAAGTGAAAAATAAGCAACGGTATCAGGCAAAAGAACAGAATAAATGACAACAGAACAAGACTCCAAAGTGGAAAGCAGTACAGCTTCTTTGATGTCCATGGCTCCAAGTCCATGTCCATGGCTCCTTTTTTTTTTGTCTTTTGTCTTCCTCTCCCGTTCCGGGTCATACTGAGCTACTCGGAAAAGGCACAGAGTAAGTTTTCCGAAGTGCTCCTGAAAAGCTTGGCATAACTGCATCACCAAACCAGCCCAGAGCATGTCACTGCCCGCAAAGTCCCAGGCACTGAACCGAACAAACACATAACGACCCTTTCTCGAGGGCTGTATAGCCGTCCCTGTGGGCTGACAGAAAATCAGATAGTAGAACCACGTTAAGCTGTTTTTAAGAGAGTTCCAGAACCCATTGTGTTACGCCGGGGCGCACTGCCCGGAAAATGGCGGTGCAGCGTGGCGTGGTGGAGAATCACAGAGCCAGGCGACCAGGTAAACAAACACAAAAAAGCTCTTTAATGGCAGATCGCGGGAACGCCGCTAGAAAGAGCCGAGAGCTCAATACACATAGAGGAATCGGTGCAGCGGGAACGCCGCTGCGGACACGATGACACGTACAGAAAATACGTGGTGATAATGCAACCGCGGAAAAGCCGCAGGAAGCCGAAAGAACATAACAAAACCACACGAACACCCGACGTGACAATACACTTACAACGGTGTATTACAATGCTGACCTACTGGCAGCTCAGCAGAGATACCTTAAATCCCGCCAGTAGGTCGCACGTAATTAGGTAGGACCCAATCCCTGCCCAAGGGGGTGAGTCCTACCTACGGAAACCCGAAACGGCCAAAACCCGAAAACACGGGTGGCAGGGAGGAGGAGGGGCCCAACCCTCCCAACCTGACACATTGTTATCCTGCCCTTGATCATTTGCCTTCTTGTTCATGTGATCTATGAAAGGAAAAATATAGAGAAAATATATATATATTGTATATATATATATATATATATATATATATATATATATATATATATAGTTAATTATACATGTTTCTAAAATGAATAGCTTATGACATCACTGATATTGGAAATCATATACTATATATTTCTAAAATTGTGTCACAACGTTCTTGTTTTAATATAAACAAATCAAGCTAATATAAAAAAATAAGCTCCAAGGAAACATTTTTATAAAATATATATATAGAGAGATAATATATAATAAAAAAAAAAAAAAAAAAAAAAAAAAATATATATATATATATATATATATATATATATATATATATATATATATATATATATATATATATATATATATATATATATACACTACTGTTCAAAAGTTTAGGGTCACATTGAAATGTCCTTATTTTTTAAGGAAAAGCACTGTACTTTTCAATAAAGATAACTTTAAACTAGTCCTAACTTTAAACAAATACACTATACATTGTTAATGTGGTAAATGACTATTCTAGCTGCAAATGTCTGGTTTTTGGTGCAATATCTACATAGGTGTATAGAGGCCCATTTCCAGCAACTAACACTCCAGTGTTCTAATGGTACAATGTGTTTGCTCATTGGCTCAGAAGGCTTATTGATGATTAGAAAACCCTTGTGCAATCATGTTCACACACCTGAAAACAGGCTAGCTCATTACAGAAGCTACAAAACTGACCGTCCTTTGAGCAGATTGAGTTTCTGGAGCATCACATTTGTGGGGTCAATTAAACACTCAAAATGGCCATAAAAAGAGAACTTTCATCTGAAACTCGACAGTCTATTTCTTGTTCTTAGAAATGAAGGCTATTCCATGCGAGAAATTGCTAAGATATTGAAGATTTCCTACAACGGTGTGTACTACTCCCTTCAGAGGACAGCACAAACAGGCTCTAACCAGAGTAGAAAAAGAAGTGGGAGGCCGCGTTGCACAACTAAACAAGAAGATAAGTACATTAGAGTCTCTAGTTTGAGAAACAGAAGCCTCACAGGTCCCCAACTGGCATCTTCATTAAATAGTACCCACAAAACACCAGTGTCAACTTCTACAGTGAAGAGGCAGCTGCGGGATTTTGGGCTTCAGGGCAGAGTGGCAAAGAAAAAGCCATATATGAGACTGGCCAATAAAAGAAAAATATTAAGATGGGCAAAAGAACACAGACATTGGACAGAGGAAGACTGGAAAAAAGTGTTGTGGACGGATGAATCCAAGTTTGAGGTGTTTGGATCACAGAGAAGAACGTTTGTGAGATGCAGAACAAATGAAAAGATGCTGGAAGAATGCCTGACGCCATCTGTTAAGCATGGTGGAGGTAATGTGATGATCTGGGGTTGCTTTGGTGCTGGTAAGGTGGGAGATTTGTACAGGGTAAAAGGGATTTTGAATAAGGAAGGCTATCACTCCATTTTGCAACGCCATGCCATACCCAGTGGACAGCGCTTGATTGGAGCCAATTTCGTCCTACAACAGGACAATGACCCTAAACACACCTCCAAATTGTGCAAGAACTATTTACAGCAGAAGCAGGCAGCTGGTATTCTATCGGTAATGGAGTGGCCAGCATTGAGCTGTTGTGGGAGCAGCTTGACCGTATGGTACGCCAGAAGTGCCCATCCAACCAATCCAACTTGTGGGAGCTGTTTCTAGAAGCGTGGGGTGCAATTTCTCCAGCTTACCTCAACAAATTAACAGCTAGAATGCCAAAGGTGTGCAATGCTGTAATTACTGCAAATGGAGGATTCTTTGACGAAAGCAAAGTTTGATGTAAAAACAATGTTATTTCAAATACAAATCATTATTTCTAACCTTGTCAATGTCTTGACTCTATTTTCTATTCATTTCACAACGTATGGTGGTGAATAAGCGTGACTTTTCATGGAAAACACAAAATTGTTCGGGTGACCCTAAACTTTTGATTGGTAGTGTATATATATATATATATATATATATATATATATATATATATATAGTTGTGATCAAATTTATTCAACCCCCACTGAAATAAAGTGTTTTGGCCAGTTGACATTGATTTGGATCATTTCAGTCATCTTATTTACAATTATATCAAAGAGGCACTTATAAATTAGACAAATATAACATAATATTTATGATGGAATAACCACAAACGTCTTTACTGTGCTCACATCATTATCAGTTTTATTCAACCCCCTAGTGACATTATTTTTTAGTACTTAGTACAACATCCTTTTCCAGTTATGACAGCTTTCAAGCGTGAAGCATAGCTTGACACAAGTGTCTTGCAGCGACCTATGGGTAATTTAGCCCATTCTTCATGGGCAAAAGCCTCCAGTTTAGTCACATTCTTAGGCTTGCGCACTGCAACTGCCTTCTTTAGGTCCCACCAGAGGTTCTCAATTGGATTTAAGTCTGGTGATTGCGATAGCCACTCTAGAATGTTCCAGCCTTTCATGTTCAACCATGCTCTAGTGGACTTGGATGTGTGCTTCGGATCATTGTCCTGTTGGAAGGTCCAATGTCTCCCAAGCCGCAGGTTTGTGACTGACTCCATCACATTTTCCTCCAAGATCTCCTGGTACTGAAGGGAATTCATGGTACCCTGCACATGTTGAAGCTTTCCTGTACCATTAGAAGCAAAACAGCCCCAAAGCATAATTGACCCCCCGCCATGCTTCACAGTAGGCAAGGTGTTCTTTTGTTCATAAGCCTGGTTCTTCCTCCTCCAAACATAGCGCTGGTCCATTGTCCCAAACAGTTCTAATTTAGTTTCATCTGACCACAGTACACTGTCCCAAAACCTTTGTGGCTTGTCCACATGACTTTTGGCATACTGCAGTCGACTTTTCTTGTTCTTTGGAGTCAGCAAGGGGGTGCGCCTGGGAGTTCTGGCATGGAGGTCTTCGTTATGCAGTGCGCGCCTTATTGTCTGAGCTGAAACTTCAGTGCCCACATCTGACAGGTCTTTTTTCAGTTCCTTAGCAGTCACGCGGGGATTTTTCTCCACATTACGCTTCAGGTAGCACACAGCAGTCGCGGTCAGGATCTTCTTTCTGCCACGACCAGGTAACGTTTCCACTGTGCCCTTTAACTTGAACTTGCGAATGATACTTCCGATAGTGTCTCTTGGAATATTTAACAACTTCGCAATCTTTTTATATCCATTGCCATTCTTGTGAAGAGCAATAACCTCTTCTCTTGTCTTCTGGGACCATTCTCTTGCCTTCACCATGCTTGTAAACACACCAGTAGATGTCTAGAAGGAGCTGAGTATCACAGTCCTTTAAAATCTGCCTAATTGGTGCTTATCATGCTTGATTGCTGCTCGTTGACATCCACAGGTGTTTTCAATACCTGATTGAAAACACTGGAATGAACCTCTGTTCTTATGAGTGGTAGTTGTAAAGGGGTTGAATAATTGTGTCAATGAAGAAATCACAAAAAGGCCATTTAATACTTTATGACAAAAACAATTGATGCTATCTTAGTTGCATTTAGTTCTTTAACAAGTCCTTGTAAGATTTCATTATGAACACAATTACAAATGTGCACTGAATTCCATAAAACCCTTCGCAGCATTGGGGGTTGAATAAATTTGATCACAACTGTGTAAATATATATATATATATATATATATATATATATATAGAGAGAGAGAGAGAGAGAGAGAGAGAGAGAGAGAGAGAGAGATGGTCTATCAATCTGGAGGCTAATGCTGTTCATAGTCTGTTTCCAAATGTCACAGTTGCAAATGTGGGCCCTTGAGAAATAACTTTAACTTTAAACCTTATTGCACCACGGGTGTATCTTATCTCATGCTGTGACCCCAAAAACGTTGGACTACATATAATTTGATTTGGATAAAAGTCATTTCAAGTAATGTTTTGTTTGATATTTTTTCTTAGATGATGTGTTAACTTATGCCTGTGACATGAATTGCACTGCAAACCAAATCCTGATTTATTCAACCTCTGTCATTGATCTCACACCAGATCTGAATCCAAACACATTTTTACACAGGCTGTTAAATGCCGGGGAATATTGTTTTGGCAGATAAAGCACAAAGGATGAGTGAAAATATTAAATTAAACAATTTAAAAAATCTATTTATTCCAGATTTGTTTGTGAGATTTAAAAAATTCATTCATTCATTCATTCATTCATTATCTATCGCTGGGCACACACTCACTCACACAGACACGCATGCATACACACTCTATATGGGGCAACTTTGGAGAACTCAATTGACTTGATCCATGTTTTTGGACTGTGGGAGGAAAACAAAGAACCTGGAGGAAACCCACGCAGACACGGGGAGAACATGGAAACTCCACCCAGATGGGGATTCGAACCATGAATCCCTAGCGCTGAGAGGCGAACGTGCTAACCACTAAGCCACCGTGCCGCCATGATTTTTAAAATATTTTTTATTATTATATATTTCTATTTTTATTATTGTTTATTTTTCCCCCGAATTATTTTTCCTTTATTATGTGATTTGCTTTTCAACCTACAATAACCTTCTGGAACCTTAACATGCTGTTTGGGTGCAGGTGCTTTGAACAGCCAGTAGAGGCTTCTTTTGTGTTGCAGCTGCATTTTGAAAGTATCCATATACCCATGAGATGTAGCTATCCATGTTAGAGGCACTATGGTTTCTACCTTTTTCCAGTTAATGGTTGCCATTGTATGAGAAGGTGGTGCATTTGCAATTATACAGCTTTGTTGAAAACTATTGTTGATCCTATTTATTAACCACTTAAATCAACAACATGTTATTTATATATGACAGATTGAGGTTATTTATTATGGAACATGTATTTGTATATGATACATTAAGCAATAAAATAATTTTTGTTTTAGTTTCATGCATTTTTATTTAATTTGTTGCATTAATGTATTGATAGGGCGGCACGGTGGCTTAGTGGTTAGCACGTTCGTCTCTCAGCACTAGGGATTCCCGGTTCGAATCCCCATCTGGGTGGAGTTTCCATGTTCTCCCCGTGTCTGCGTGGGTTTCCTTCGGGTTCTCCGGTTTCCTCCCACAGTCTAAAAACATGGAACAAGTCAATTGAGTTTTCCAAATTGCCCCATATAGAGTATGTATGCGTACGTGTCTGTGTGAGTGAGTGTGTGCCCAGCGATAGATTGGCGCCCTGTCCTGGGTGTATCTGCCCAGCGCCCAAAACGTTATCCCCTGGATGGGCATGGGGAACCCCACCTATGCCCGACCCTAATATAGGATGAATCGGAAGATAAAGTGGAAGATAATGAATGAATGAATAATGTATTGATTTAATGGGTAGTAAGTCATGTAGTAAGAAAATATATTAATCAGCAGACATTTTATTATTTATTATTTTATAATTATTTATTGTATTTTATCATTTATTATATATAACATTTTATTATTATTCATTCATTCTTTATCTTCCGCTTTATCCTATATTAGGGTCGCAGTGGGGCCATGCCCATCCAGGGGAGATGGTTTTGGGTGCTGGGATGGGGATTCAAACAGGGAATCCCTAGTGCTGAGAGGCGAACGTGCTAACCACTAAGCCACCGTGCCACTTTATTATTATTTTCCATCCATCCATCCATCCATTATCTTCCGCTTGTCCGGGGTTCGGGTCGCAGGGGCAGCAACCGAAGTAGGGAGACCCAGACCTCCCTCGCCCCAGCCACCTCCACCAGCTCGACTGGAGGAACCCCGAAGCGTTCCCAGACCAGCTGAGAGATATAATCCCTCCAGCGTGTCCTGGGTCTTCCCCGGGGCCTCCTTCCAGCCGGACTTGCCTGGAACACCTCCCTAGGAAGGCGCCCAGGAGGCATCCTTACCAGATGCCCGAACCACCTCAACTGGCTCCTTTCGATGCGGAGGAGTAGCGGCTCCACTCCGAGTCTCTCCCGGATGACCGAGCTTCTCACCCTATCTCTAAGGGAGAGCCCTGCCACCCTGCGGAGAAAACCCATTCCGGCCGCTTGTATTCACGATCTTGTTCTTTCGGTCATTACCCAAAGCTCATGACCATAGGTGAGTGTCGGAACGTAGATCGACTGGTAAATCGAGAGCCTTGCCTTGTGGCTCAGCTCCCTCTTTACCACCACAGACCAGTATAGGGTCCGCATCACTGCTGACCCCGCGCTGATCCTTCTGTCAATCTCACGCTCCATCTTACCATCACTCGTGAACAAGACCCCGAGATACTTAAACTCCTCCACTTGAGGCATGATCGGATTCTCTACCCTTTTCCGATGGAGAACCATGGCCTCAGATTTGGAGGTGCTGATTCTTATCCCAGCCGCTTCACACTCGGCTGCAAACCGATCCAGTAAGAGCTGAAGTTCGCAGCCTGATGATGCTAACAGGACCACATCGTCTGCAAACAGCAGCGACGTGATCCTTAGATCACCAAACCGGACACCCTCCATCCCCTGGCTGCGCCTAGAAATTCTGTCCATGTAAATTATGAACAGAACCGGTGACAAAGGACAGCCCTGACGGAGTCCAACCCTCACTGGAAACCAGTCCGACTTACTGCCGGCCATGCGAACCAAGCTCCTGCTTCGCAAATACAGGGACTGAATGGCCCATAGTAAGGAGCCATGTACGAAGCACCTCCCACAGAATACCCCGAGGGACACAGTCGAAAGCCTTCTCCAGATCTACAACGCACATGTAGATTGGTTGGGCAAACTCCCATGAACCCTCGAGGATCCTGGAGAGAGTGAAGAGCTGGTCCAGTGTTCCACGACCAGGACGAAAACCACACTGCTCCTCCTGGATCCGAGGTTCGACTATCAGTCGGACTCTCTTCTCCAGTACCCCTGCATAGACTTTGCCGGGGAGGCTGAGGAGTGTTATTCCGCTGTAATTGGAACACACCCTCCGGTCGCCCTTTTTTAAAAAGAGGCACCACCACCACCCCCGTCTGCCAGTCCAGAGGCACTGCCCCTGATGACCATGCAATGTTGAAAAGGCGTGTCAGCCAAGACTGCCCCACAACATCCAGAGCTTTGAGGAACTTCGGGCGGATCTCATCCAGAAGCCCTGCCACCAAGGAGCCCTCTGACTACCTTAGCGACTTAAGCCACAGTGATGGACAAGCCTCCCCTCGGGTCCTCTGACTCTTCCTCCTCTCCGGAGGGCATATTGGTGGGATTGAGAAGGTGCTTGAAGTATTCCTTCCACTGCCTAATGACATCAACAGTGCACCCCCTCCACAATATACTGTGTTGGTGGCACACTGCTTTCCCCTCCTGAGTCGCCTGACAGTTTGCCAGAATCTTCTAGGAGCCGACCGAAAGTCACTTTCCAAAGTCTCACCGAACTCCTCCCACAACCGGGTTTTTGCCTCCACAACGCACAAAGCCGCAAATTGCTTGGCCTGTCGGTACCGGTCAGCTGCTTCTGGAGTCCCACAAGCCAATCATGCCTGGTAGGACTCCTTCTTCAGCTTCACGGCATCCCTTACACGGGGTGACCACCACCGTGTTCGAGGGTTACCGCCACGACAGGCACAGACTACCTTTCGACCAAAGCTCCTGTCCGCCGCCTCAACAACGGAGGAACGGAACATAGCCCATTCAGGCTCACCTACGTTCTAACGCCCATTGAAGACATTTCAGAAGGGTCCTAATCCAGTTTTTAATGGTCCTAATCCAGTTTTTATTAATTAAACACACCTCAAATTCTGAAAACCACATTATTAAATGCAATAGCACTGCAAACATAACTACTTATAACTAATCAGACCTATCCCTGCCAACTGGAGACTTTTAGAGTACGTACTGAACGGCCTTGCAGAAAAAGGGGACTGTCACTTTTAAAGTGAACTCTGATCGCTGAGAAACAGCATTCTGGTTTCGCTAGCAAACTCTGCCATCTAGTGGCCAAATTACAGAACGCAGTTTATAAAAACAGTGTAACAGGTTTAGTGCTGATCGCAGTTTATATTAATCTGTATTGTATAATTTAAAATGATGTATTGTATATCACACACTGATATGAATGTGAAGTGCTCAGAGTGGTGTTATTGATAATTATGTCACGGCTGGATGAACGGCCAAAAACAGCAAAATAAGACTTTATGTTTAGGCGTGGCTCACAGAAATTTAGCGTGAATCTCTCAGTCTCAATCCCAATCCGGTCTCCAAAGTTTCCAACCTCGTTTGCAGCGCCGAAAGCTTCTACAAGATGGTTTCTGTGTTGTGATTAATAGTCACAGCCTGAGTTCCAACGGCTCTGCCATCACATCAATCATATTGGGCAGCTTGTTGGGGCGCTGGACAGCTAACAGCTGGACCAAACACTTCTAATTTCCCAATATACCAGGGCAATGCCAAATCCAGTGCTTCTCAAATAGTGGGGCGCGCCCAGTGCGGTGCCTGGGGGAGCGCATATCAAGATATCACAGAACAAGTGATATTAAGTGTACTGAACAAACCCTCAAGAGACAACATAGAAAAATATTTAACAGAGAAAGGCGGACAGAGACGAAGATAATGAGGCCAACAAACGAGGAAATAAAACGTTAAAACGAGGAAATATGACGAAGTGTATGTAGCGCTTGGCTTCACTTCAACTAAGGTGGGAGACGAAGAAAGACCGGTGTGTCTTCTGTGTCTTTAAATGTTGGCAGCGGACAGCGTGAAGCCAAATAGATGAAGGCGTCACTTAAAGACATTACACCCCACTTACCCTGATAAGCCGCTTGAGTTTTTTAATCGTAAACGTGACGCGTATAGCCAGCAATCATCCCGCTTTATGAAAGCTACTTCAGAAAAGCAGCACTGCAAAACGGGTGCGTTGTAGCCATTAGTTCTGACGTCCTTATTTTGATAAAAAAAAAGAAAAAAAAAAAAAAAAAAAAAAAAAAAAAAAAAAAAACAGCACAAATTTTTGTATTCTTTTTTGTTTTGTAGGTTAAAGTGTTAATAAATTGTGCTCCTGAATTAATGTTGCTGATGAATTAGAATTTATTATTATTTATTGATTTTATTTCATTTAATTTCAGTATCAAATTCCAGTCAGTTCAAAAACAGTCAGTTCTGTTACAAACTGAAAAACAAAGTTAATAAAATTATTCTATAAGGATACATTGTTATAAAAGAGGTGTACTTATAACAAATTTATAGACAAATGATACTATAGTGGGCATGTAAAAAAACTTTTTCATCCCATTTTGTCATGTGCGGGGTGGTGGGGTGTGGGTGAGTGTGCGTGTGTGTGTGTGTGTGGGGGGGGGGGGGGCACAAAATGTTTTCTTCGGCCTAGGGGGAAAATAATTGAGAATCACTAGCCTAATCCAATCAGCAGAAACCCCGTAATCATAAATCCAAATATAAATGAATCCTCGATGTCCTCAACTGAAAGTGGAGCCAGACACACGTCACGCCACTTCCCCCATACGTCCATCATATGTCCAGCTGCAAATGTTCCGCCAGGGCAGGTGGGTTCCCCCGAACCCCGGCTTCTCATTGAGAAGATGGTGTCAATAGCGTTGAGTGACCATTTAATCAATTCCATGATATTCTTGTTCAAAGAGAATTTGCTAAAGAGTCCTTGCAGACAAAACAAGACAGAGAAGCCAAGCAGTTTTCACAAGGGATGGAGAGGGAGAAAATATGTGAGAATACGCCTTCCACGAGAGCAAGAGTGATCTCTGAACCACCTCAGAACCTTGTCATAAAACTTTAGGATGCCTTTGTTAAATATACGTGTTCGTCCCTTTTAGACCACTATACTTCAATCATCAACTCCCACCTCAACCCTCCATCCGGTCTGAGGAGCTCAAGCTTCTCTTGGACGTCCTCTTGAATTTTTCTAGCTTCTCTCTATTGTTTTTCTCGCTCATCGCTCCTGTTCTTTGTTTACATATTGGGACATTTGAGTACCTCGTTCTGTTTTACCTCTGTGGAGCAGAATCATGATTTATTTAATGCACGGTCAGCAGAATTACCGTGAACAGAATGATCCTTACCTCTAATGTTCTGCAGTCCAGAATTCTGAAACCGACACCCTCAACTTCTCCGGTTCCCCTGGACCCTCCTCCTGACTGGGTTCTTGGGTCTCAGGCACCTTTAGCTCCTGTATAACAAACGAGTGACTGTGTAAACATTCCCACCCACCGGGAAATCTAGTAGAACCTTGTACAATGTTTAGATAAACTCCACTGTCTGAAAAGGGTGGACCAGAGAACCCCCCCACCTCCACCAGCCTTAACTGTTCTCTGATGGGAAGGTTTCATCCTCCATCCTGCATGATACTCTAATATAGATGGTTCTCTAACAAGAAAATCTTCATGTTCACACTGGTGGTTCCACTGTTCCCATGAATCTCAGTTCTTACTGTAACCCTCCCTGTAAGGGTTAAAATATGATTTTCGTTGGTTCATTAAAATATGTGTCAGTAGTTTTATTTTGAAAACTGGATGTTCATTATGGTAAAACATGAAGTGTTATGTGCTAATCTTCACATCGGCGACTAACATAGGGAGTTTTCAGCTTTTACAAACAATTGGGGATGAGAAAAAGAGAGAAGAGTTTGGATGAGTGCAAACAACGTGCTAAGCAACACCATCACTTGGTCAGGTTTTTTATTTTATGGATAGAAGAAAGTTGAAGATCTTAGTCCTTATGTCCAAGAAGGCGAATTATTGATGATGAGCCATCACATGACGAACCCCAAATCTGACCATGGTATAATCGTGACAGTCATCCAGACTGACACCATCGTGAGATTTCACTACAGTAACCTTCCTCAACTTTTGACTAACTTTCCGACTTTTGGGAACCCCACCAATGGAGTATAAAGCAGAAGATAATGGATGGATGGATATTACATGAATATTCCATGTTCTTCCCGTGTCCCGGGTTTCCTCCGGGTTTCCTCCCACAGTCCAAAAACATGGAGCAAAGTCAATTGAATACTCCAAATTGTCCCATATAGAGTGTGTTTGAGTGAGTGTGTGCCCAGCAATAGATTGGCGCCCTGTCCTGGGTGTATCTGCCCAGCGCCCGAAACCTCCCCCCTCAGCTAATTAATATAAAAAGCATAGCGTGTTACAAGTGTCCTCCGTTCAATAAGCCTTAAATTTTAACATTCGTTGACAGACGTAGGCGCTTAAATCGAGTTACGTTTAAAACGCAGAACTACTGTTTTATTTAAGCGACTATCCGTCTAAAAGTATAAAGTGCAGTATGGCAGCATACAGCGTTTCGACTCGTCTGAACATCGGCTAAAAATAAAATGTTTTAGATATAAAATGGACCTAAAATACAGGTTCACTCATTCACTTTATTGATCTTTTTTAATTTGATGATGAATTCATAAATGAGCGTTTGTTTCTTTGACAGACACAAAGCTTTATCATTCAAGACTTGTTTGCTGCGCCAGCGTGGATAAATTATGATTAGTCATTGCCGGTCACCCATCCAATCACAAGTTCCCTCCACTCTTCAACTCCCGCCTCCCCCGTTTAACATCCAATAGGATTCCGATTTGAAATTCTGTAGCCGTGTGAACAGAATAAAGCGATTTAATCGACCTGTAAATAAATGAAGTCAAAAAAATTAACGATCCTGTTTTGGAAATGTAGTGAGTAAAAAATCAAGATATTTCTAATAAAATGTACTGAGTAGAAGTAAAAAGTATCATGTGACAGAAATACTCAGTAAAGTACAGATACCTAAAAATAAACTTCATCAGTACATTTGCTTCATTACTTACCACCTCTGCAGATGTGAATGCACAAGAGGAGAGAAGCAAACGTTCAATATAGACACATTTGTGTCATAGAAGTTTAAACGAACGCAGTTTGAATTTTAAAGCCTGATAAATCCGACAGTGTCCTCTAGTGGTGTGTAAATGAAATGACAAAATTCCTTCTGACCTTTTGTTATAAAGTGTGGGGTTGTTTAACAGGAAAACGTGAGTGCGTTTTAGAAACTCATTTCAACACAAATGGAACGTGTTAGGATCTTTTGATTTTGAAAAAGGCAGAAAGAACGAGCTGATGCTAAATGGTCGCCTCAACTCATTTATTTAGGACAAAGAGAATACTTCATGGACACCTCCAGTAACTCACGCTGGCCAGCGGTCTTCCTCCTCAGCTTTCTGATGCTCTCCCTCCGCGTCTGAGTGAAAGTGCCCTCCCTCGTGTTTACCTGGATGTATATTACGTCTAGTTCCCGCCCCTTAACTGCTTTAAGCCAATCACAAACTACCGCCCTAGGTTTTAAATCAGCCAATCACAGCCCAGTATTTTCCTAGTGGCGGGAAATCCAAGGCCCTTTGTTTATCTTTCGGCCATATTGGAATTCTCATAATGCATAAGGAATTTAAAATTCCTGACAATCCCCCCTATGGGAGCACCTAAATGCTCCCATAAATAAATTTTAAATTAAAAATTCTACGGCCATAAATTTTAAGCCAAACTGTACACATTACCATTTCTAAAATTTGCATGTTCTGATAAATCAATTAACCCAAATCTAAACGCAATTAACTTCCAGTACGACTTTCACAAGTTCACACAACTGAATGCTGAGGAGGCAGAGCGCTAATTAAACTACCCCCCTCTAACTAAAACCCTTCTTGAAGGTGCCCAACATAATACATGGCCATATAGGCTGAAAACACAATTCTAAAACAAACATCTATCAATTATACTAATAGAGAACGCGCCTAACGAGACAGCCTCCATCCCTACACTCACAAACCCAAAATAACACCCCCCTTGCACCACTGTGCAGAAACTTTAATACCACCCCCCTTGCAGTACTGTTATAGAAATTTTCCCAGAAGATTCTTCAAGGTTCTGTTCTCCTGGTCAGTATCTGCTCTAGTCTTTTGGTTCTGTAGTCCCAGCATTCCCTCGTCGGTTCTTGAAGCTCCTTCTATCGTTGTCGTCCTCCTGTTGTCATCCTCGTTGTCATCAATGGCAGCTCCCTTGTTGTCAGCATCTCTCCGTCATCATCATCATCGGGAGTACCCTCGTTGTCGTCACTTTTCTAAAAGCAGAGTTAGCAGCAACCTCTATACCACCCTGAATTGGTCTGTTGACACATCCAGCGAGGCATCGTCTTCTTCCTCCAGGGACTGGTCTCCATCGCCTCGAGGATCAGCATCCTTACCGCAGATCCATCCTGATCACCACTTACTCTGTTCCTTGAACTCCACTTCCTAGAGAATCTAGTTCCACACCTACATCCAGCCGCATTTAATCTGAAACACAATGATCATCTAGAGAACAGGTTTAGGACATGGGATCAGGACTGAATTTCACGTCAGTTGGAAACGGGAACTCCAGCAGCTCAAGAGTAATGTGCTCTGTTTTAAAGACAAAATAAATCAACCAAACAAGCATGTTTAAGGCCAAACAAGGAATGATAGTTAACCTCAACCAAAATGCTTCTGAAACACAAAAGGTTTAGCAAAAGCTAAATGTGGTAGGTTAATTAAACCAGTATGTTGATATTTAAAAGATTATCACTGTGTAGAAATTTAAAGCTA
>JAFMOC010001030.1:0-61288 GCA_019802505.1 Corydoras sp. C115 | reverse complement strand
CATATTTATAGTCTGTATACTTTTACTTTGTCCTTATATTCTAGTCACTCCTATATTTCCAAATTTATCTTTAGAGTTGTGAGATATTTCAGCGTTGTTCTTGAGTTGTCCCAAGTGAGAGCTGTCCAATTCAGTTTGCAATATTTGTCTGATGTATGTGTTTATGAGTGGTTTTTGTCTGTTGTCTGTTGGGGGATTCTGAGGTTAGTTGTGTTCGGTCTAGTTATTTTCCTGGCTAGTTGGTCTGCTTTTTCATTGCCGACTATCCCGCTGTGTCCTGGTACCCAATATAGTCTGATGTCGTGCTCCATTTCTGATAATTTGATGATTGTTCTTTGTATGTACTGGATGAAGGGGTGGTCTGATGTGTAAGATTCGAGAGCTTTGAGGCATGCCAGAGTCTGCGCATATTAGGGTTTTCCTACATTGATTTTATTCTGTACATTGTAAGGCCATAATTATGGCATGGGCTTCTGCACTGTAGATGGAGGTAGTTTGCGGTAGTTTTCTTGTGTTTGTGTGTCTGCTTGTATATATAGCTGCTGTTACATGGTCTGAAGTCTTTGATCCATCTGTGTAGATGGGTATGTGCTGTAGGTATTTTTCTCTGATTTTAAGGAAGGCGTTTAGGTATGTGTATAATTTATTTTCTCTTTGTAGCGAGGTCCAGGATGATGTTGCGTTTTCTGATTTTCCAGAGGGGTATGGTGCTATGATGGTTTTGAGCTATTAAGCTTGGGCTTAGCTTTAGGTCATCTGTGTGTGGCTTTTTGCGGGTTCCGAGTGGTTGGATTTTGTTTTGCCTGTAGTGCAGCGCTGTAGATTGTGATGGGTGTATAATTCTGAAGACTGGGTTTCTGGGATTGCTCATGGTTCTGACTGCATATTGTAATGCTAATTTTAGTTTCCCGAGTTCAGGTGGCGGTTCTTGAGCCTCTATGTAAAGGCTTGGGATGGGAGATGTGCGGAATGCTCCTAGGGAGATTCTGATGCCCATGTGGTGAACTGTGTTAAGCTTCTTCAGGTAAGATCTTCGGGCTGATCCATATAGGAAGCATCCGTAGTCCAGTTTTGTTCTGATCAGTGTTCTATATAAGTGCAGTAAGATGGTAAGGTCAGCTCCCCATTTAAGACATTTTCCACTTAGTGATTTGATGTGTGGGATAAAAGATTTTTTTCTAGTGTAATGCCCAGGTATTGGGTGGTTTCTGTTACTTTTATGGGTTCTTCTTCTAGGGTGAGTTTTGGGTCTGCGTGTAGATTTTGGTTTTGACAGAAATGGATATATGATGTTTTACTTTTGGATACTTTAAATCCATTTGTGCTTAACCACTTATGTACTTTATTGATGCAAGGTTGGAGCTTTTGTTCGATTGTTGTTATGTCCTGACTCCTGTAGCCTATACATAAGTCATCAACATATAGGCTAAAGAACATGTTGGGTGGTATTTCTTTTGTGATTCTGCTGATTTTGAGGTTAAAGAGGGTTACTGAGAGGATGCATCCTTGTGGAACTCCAGTCTCCTGGATATGGTCTGTGGAAAACGTGTTTATTTGCACTCTGAAAAGTCTTTCCTTTAGAAAGTTTTGTATGAAGATTGGTAATCGGCCTCTGAGGCCTATTTGTTGGAGGTCTTGCATTATTCCATATCTCCACGTGGTGTCGTAGGCCTTTTCCAGGTCGAAGAAGACTATAGCTGCATGTTCCTTGCGGAGGAAAGCTTCCCTTATGTATGTTTCCAACATACATAAATAGTTCTTCTGTTTTTCCGGAAGCTGCTTTGGCTTCTGCTGAGGATGTTGTTAGCTTCTATGAACCAGACCAGGTGGTTGTTAACCATCCTCTCGAGTGTCTTGCAAATGCAGCTCATCAGGGCTATCGGTTTGTAGTTTTCGGGGTCTTGGTGATTTTTTCCGGGTATGGGGATAGGTATTACTGTTGCTTTTTTCTATTCTGTTGGGATGTTTCCTGTTTTCCATATGAGGTTGAATATTTTTAGTAGAAGTGCTGATATTGTTGGAGGTAGCATTTTTAGCATTTCATAATATATGTCATCAGGTCCTGTTGCCGTGTTGCCGGATTTCTGAAGGGATTGGATCAGTTAGTCTATTGTAAAGGATTGGTTGTATGGTTCCTTATTGTCTGTCTTAAAATGTATTTTGTTTTGCTCCCTTTGTATTCCGATTTCTTGGAATTCCGGGGTGTAGTTCTTGATAGAGAATATGTTCTCAAATGTTTTTGGCAGTAGTTCTGCAATGTCAGTTTCTTTACTGATTGTGTCATCTTGGTTTTTGAGGTATTGGATTCTTGGTTGGGTGTTTCTGTTCTCCATTTTCCGGATGAGGTTCCCTATGTTTTTTGTGGGTGTACTTGTATTGATGTTGCTTGTGAATAGGTTCCAGCTCTGTCTTTTTGCCATGTTTATTGTTCTTCTGGCTTTTGCTCTTGCGTTCCCTAGATTGTTTAGGTTTATTGTTGTGGGATGTGTATTGAAGATCTTTCTGCCCTTTTTCGTGTCTTGATCGCTTCTATGCATTCGTCATTGAACCAGGGATTTCTTTTCTTTTTGGGTTTTTGGGATGTCTTTGGGATGGTGGTTTGTGCAATGCCAGATAGGGTCTCTGTGAACCATATTATGGGGTTTCTTGTCGACATTTAATTCAATTTCTGTTTACAAAGGTTTTGGAATGTTGGCCAGTTGGCTTTGTTGAACTTCCATCTTTGTGGAGTGGATGTTAGCTGAGGTTTATCAGGACTTATGAGAATGGGAAAGTGGTCACTGCCACAGAGGTTATCCCATATTTTCCAGGAGAAATCAATGTTAATTTCTGGTCTGCAAATTTATAAGTCAATTGTGGTGTATGTTCCATGTCCTGGGTGCAAATATGTGTGCCCAGTGGTGTTCATTATAAAGAGGTTGTTTGCGTTTATATATTCTTCCACTGTTTTCCCTTTATTGGTGGTGTTTTGGCTCCCCCACATTGTGTTGTGGCTATTGAAGTCTCCCACTAGGATATAGGGTATTGTTTGGTTAGGTTATTTAGATCTGTTAGTTTTAGGGAACTGCTTGGAGGGATGTAGATGGATCATATGGTGATATTCTTATGGATGACATTTGATGTTCTGATAGCGATAGCTTGTAATTGAGTGTTGAGGGGAATGTGGCAGTGGGGGATACAACTCTTTATGTAGATTGCTGTGCCTCCACTTGCCCTGCCAATATTTGGTCCTGGGTTATGGTATGTGGTGAAGTCTGTTAGTAGTATAGTGTTGTTCGGTAATGTTTGGGTTTCATGGAGGCAGATAATTGTGACGGTCGAAAGACCGGAGCGTGTTGGATTCGCTACCCGGGATGAATTCAGTCTGGAGCGGAGGTACAAACACAGTTTATTGATGCCTCACAACAGTAGTGGAGCGGCGTGAGTTAGCGAACACGCTGGCGGAAAACACGGAGCGCTGAGTAGGCGGCGTGACGTAGTAGCGTGGAGTGACGACGTCAGCGGCCGTGTTCCAAACCGCGGGCTCCAACAGGCTGTAGTGAGGCTTGGCAGGTCGTAGCAGCGGTACACGATCTGAACACACAAAAAAACACAGGACAGGACCAGTACGAGGCAACACAGAACATACGAGGTGCAAAGGCGAGACGAGGCGTAACGTGGACAGGAGCCAAAGAGGACGTGACGTGACACTGGGAACACAATACCTTTTGGTGACGGGAGACGGGACGGCGTGCCTAAAATAGGGGACGTGATTAACACCGGGTGAACATAATTACGAAGCGTGACCCAAAACACACCCACACCACGTGACCACACATAACATAACCCCCCCCTCAATGGGTGCCCCCTGGCACCCTAAGACGGTTTACTCGGGCACCTGCGATGGAATTCTTTTACGAGGGCGGGGTCCAGGATGGCAGCACGGGGAACCCAGGAGCGCTCTTCCGGACCGTAACCCTCCCAGTCCACCAAGTACTGGATGCCTCTGCCTCGGCGACGGGAGTCCAGCAGGCGACGTACGGTGTAAGCGGGCTGTCCATCGATGAGGCGTGGGGCGGGAGTGAGCCGAGGTGTAGGGTTGAGCGGGGAGTGAGTGACCGGCTTGACGTGGGAAACGTGGAAGGTGGGGTGGATGCGCATGTGACGGGGCAGGCGGAGACGGATGGCAGCAGGGTTTATGATCTTGGTGATGGGGAAGGGTCCAATGAAACGAGGGGCCAGTTTCCGGGATTCAGTCTTTAAGGGAATGTTGCGGGTGGACAGCCAGACCAACTGTCCCACCTTGTAGGCCGGGGCTTGGCGGCGGCGGCGGTTGGCGGAGGACATGAGGGTGGAGCGGGCTTGGCGGAGAGCAATGTGCGTATTTTTCCACACCCGGCGGCAGCGACGGATGTGCTGGCTGACAGAGGGGACAGAGATCTCCTGCTGTTCCTCAGGGAACAGTGGTGGTTGGTAGCCCAGCGCAACCTGGAAAGGAGACCTGCCGGTGGCGGAGCTGCGTGCCGTGTTGATGGCGTATTCGACCCAGGGAAGGTGTTCGCTCCAGCGTTCGGGGTGCTGGGCCGACACGCAGCGTAGGGTGGTCTCCACAACCTGGTTCGTTCTCTCGGCCTGTCCATTCGACTGTGGATGACCACCCGAGGTTAGTGACAGAGACGTGCCGAAGAACTTGAAAAAGGCTTTCCATACCTGGGAGACGAACTGTGGACCTCGATCTGATACGATGTCCACCGGGATGCCGAAGATCCTGAAAATGTGCTCGAAGACTAGTTTGGCGGTAGCAAGGGCCAAAGGTAGTCCGGGAAGGGCCATGAGGCGTACTGATTTTGAAAACCTGTCCACTATGGTAAGTATGACCGAGTTGCCCTTAGAGTTCGGCAGCCCGGTGACGAAATCGAGGGCGATGTGGGACCAAGGGCGCCCAGGTATGGAAAGCGGCAGGAGGAGTCCAGACGGCGGCTGATGAGATGCCTTGTTGCGGGCACAAACGGCACAGGAGTTGATGGCGGAGGTCAGAGGAAAGGGAGGGCCACCAAAAGCGCCGCCTGATGATATCCTCAGTACGCGATAGGCCCGGGTGGCACGCCCAGTGGGATTCATGGGCCCATTTGAGTACAGCAGGGCGGGCGGCGGGGGGAACAAACGTGCGGTCCGGTGGGCCCAATCCGGGGTCCGGTTCCTTGAGCAATTCCCTCTCAACGGTCTTCTGGACCTCCCAGGAGACACCTGCTAATACACAACTGGGCGGCAAGATTGTGTCGTTACAAGTTATGGACTCTTCAGGCGAGAAGAGCCACGACAAAGCGTCTGGCTTGGCATTACGGGAACCGGGTCGGTATGTGATAATGAAATTGAATCGTCCAAAAAATAGAGCCCACCGTGCCTGTCGAGAGTTCAGTCTCCTCGCTGTCTGTATGTACGCCAGGTTTTTGTGGTCAGTCCATACCACGAAAGGTTGTTCAGCCCCCTCCAGCCAGTGACGCCATTCCTCCAGGGCCAATTTCACAGCGAGAAGTTCCCGGTTGCCTACATCGTAATTACGTTCCGTGGAAGAGAACTTCTTGGAGAAAAAGGCGCATGGATGGAGGCGGCCCTCGTTGGTGCGCTGGGAAAGCACGGCTCCTGCTCCCGTGCTAGAGGCGTCAACTTCCACGATGAACTGTTGGGCTGGGTCAGGTTGGACGAGGATGGGGGCTGAGGTGAACAAGGTTTTGAGAAGATCCATGGCTGCTTGGGCTTCCGCCGTCCACCGGAACAGCACCTTGACGGACGTGAGGGCCGTTAGGGGGGTGGTTATGGTGCTATAATTCCGGATGAAGCGGCGATAAAAGTTGGCAAAACCTAGGAACCGTTGCAGCTCGGTCCGGGAGGTGGGACATGGCCATTCACAGATCGCCCGGATCTTCTCAGAATCTGGCTTGATGGCCCCGGGGGGACGCCACAAACCCTAGGACGGCTACAGACTGCTGGTGGAAACTACATTTTTCCGCTTTTACGAACAGCCTGTTCTGTAGTAAGCGATTTAGTACCTGGCGTACATGTTGGACATGGTCTTTTAAACTCCGCGAGAAAATTAATATATCGTCGAGGTAAACAAACACAAAACGATCGAGGAAGTCCCTGAGTACATCGTTGACGAGGGCTTGGAATACCGCGGGGGCGTTTTTGAGACAGAACGGGACCACGCGGTACTCATAATGACCACTAGGGGTGTTGAAGGCCGTCTTCCACTCATCCCCTTTACGTATGCGGACCAGATGATAAGCATTACGTAGGTCAAGTTTGGAAAATATAGTGGCTCCCTGCAGTGACTCAAACACGGAGGATGTAAGTGGCAGAGGGTATTTGTAGGGGACTGTGATGTTATTCAGTCCCCTATAGTCAATGCAGGGCCGAAGGGTGCCGTCTTTTTTAGCTACAAAAAAGAACCCGGCACCCGCAGGGGAGGTGGAAGGACGGATCAACCCCGTGGCCAGACACTCTGTTATGTACTTCTCCATTGCCTCCCTCTCAGGGCGAGATAAGGGATACAGACGACTGGAGGGAAGAGGGGCACCGGGCAACAGATCGATAGCACAGTCGTAGGATCTATGAGGGGGAAGCTGACGGGCCCTGTCCTTGGAGAATACCTCCCCCAGGTCATGGTAGACCTCCGGAATGGAGGAGAGGTCCATTACGTGGTGGTTCCCCTCAGGTGCCTCACCGGTGGGTACTGCCGCACGAAGGCAGGAGGAGTGGCAGTGACCCCCCCACGTGAGAACCCTAGCCTGAACCCAATCCAAGTGGGGGTTATGGGTCTGCAACCAGGGGAAGCCTAGGATAACTGGGGCATCCGGAGATTGAAACGCTGAGAAACTTATCTGTTCCCTATGATTGCCATCGATAAGGCATGGCAGACGGGTTGGGTACGATGGGTGATGGGGGAGAGACGTCTGCCGTCTAAGGCGACGGGGAGGAGAGGAGAGGACAATGGAGACAGGGGTATACCTTTTTTACCTGTATCTGGTAAAAATACCTGTTTATACCTGTTTGCAACGCGAAGTCAATGTCAACAAGATTCTCCTCTGCCCCAGAATCTATGAGGACATTGACTGGCTGGCTGTGGCCAGGCAGCAGGAACACCGCAGGTAGGCACAGGCGACGAGATTGGGGTTTGTGGTTAGGACTCAACAGGACCCCAAACTTAACTGTCGAGTCAACCCTTTTAGGCCGAACCGGGCAAGCCCTGACTTGGTGGTCACTATCGCCGCAGTAGTAACAGCGGCCCTGTTCCCTACGAATGGCACGTTCATCAGGGGACAGGGACGCCCGCCCTAGCTGCATAGGTTCGGGGGGAGACTTGGTTCTTGGGGGGATCGTGAAGACCCTAGGCGAGGTGGGGGTGTGTGCGGTGTCGAGGAGTAACCGTTCGCAACGTCGCTCATTAATGCGGCCATCAAGGCGAATGGCGAGGTCGATAAACCCCTGTTTGAGGACGGTCATGGGTGGCTAGTTCGTCGCGGACGTGATCACTGAGAGCATATCTAAACACCCCGCGCAGCGAACGCTCGCACCACCCCGATTCCGCTGCCAGGGTTTGAAACTCCACCACGAATTCCGCTACCGAACGCGTACCCTGACGGACCGAAAGTAACCGGATATCAACGTCATCAGCGTGGTCCGGACGGTCGAATACCCCGCGGAAACGTTCTATGAATGACGCATAGGTGGACGAGAGCGGAGACACGCCCCCCTGTGTGGCCTCAGCCCATTTCAGCGCGCGACCGCGCAAAAGTCCAATTATAAAGGAGATCTTATACGCATCGGAGGGGAAACAGGACGGCCGTATACCGAAATATAGTTCACATTGAAATAGGAACCCTCGGCATTTCTGTAGGTCCCCGTCGTACGGATCTGGGTGTACCGCGGCTCCGTCGGGGCGCAGAGACAGGGAAGTAGGCGAGATAGATACCTGAGTCGCGTAGCTAGCATTAGCGGGCGCGATGGCGTCACCAGGAGCGGGGAGGCGCGTGGCCAGTAGAGTCGTGACCATGGATCTGACCTGGAGTGCTAGGTTGCTCACTAAGTCAGCTAATTCCTCCTGAAGACTGAAGAGAAGGTCGAGGCGTGGGTCCGGGATGGATTGTTGTCCGGCAGTTGGAAATGGCGCCGACTCCGCCTCCGAGGTGAGTTGTCCCGAGGAATCCATTATGGCCAAAAGGTGATGTGACGGTCGAAAGACCGGAGCGTGTTGGATTCGCTACCCGGGATGAATTCAGTCTGGAGCGGAGGTACAAACAACACAGTTTATTGATGCCTCACAACAGTAGTGGAGCGGCGTGAGTTAGCGAACATGCTGGCGGAAAACACGGAGCGCTGAGTAGGCGGCGTGACGTAGTAGCGTGGAGTGACGACGTCAGCGGCTGTGTTCCAAACCGCGGGCTCCAACAGGCTGTAGTGAGGCTTGGCAGGTCGTAGCAGCGGTACACGATCTGAACACACAAAAAACACAGGACAGGACCACGAGGCAACACAGAACATACGAGGTGCAAAGGCGAGACGAGGCGTAACGTGGACAGGAGCCAAAGAGGACGTGACGTGACACTGGGAACACAATACCTTTTGGCGACGGGAGACGGGACGGCGTGCCTAAAATAGGGGACGTGATTAACACCGGGTGAACATAATTACAAAGCGTGACCCAAAACACACCCACACCACGTGACCACACATAACAGATAATAGCTGGGTTAATGAGTAGTGTGAGTCATTGTAGTTCATTGTAATTAGCCCTGAGGCCTCTAAAGTTCCATTGTATTATGGCATTTGTCATTTGGGTTTTGGCATGTTGGAGTGGGGTCTGGTTTTTGGGGATATACTGCGATGTCTAGTATGTCCCTCTTCTTTCATCTCTACATCCTTGGTTTTATCGGTGTTATGATCTGAGGCTTTTAGCAGGTGAGGGCAGTCATTTATTTTCATTTTGTTTTTTTGTTTTTCGTTTTCGTTTAATTTTTGTTGTCCATTTCTTCTTGGGGTTTGTTGGTGCTAGGGGCCAGTTGTGATGCCATAGTAGGGCTGTGTGTGTATGTGCTTTTTGATTTTGTAGGTGCTGGCTCTTTGATAGGGTTTATTATTTGGGGTTTGTCTTTGTTGTGCCAGGTATAGTCCGTTTGGCAGCTACTTGTTTTTGTTGTTTTCACCACATCCGCAAAGGTTTTTGTAAATGTGAAACTATGTGTTTCGGGGATTTGCTTTCTTGCACTTGGTATGTTTAATTCTCTAAATTTCTTTTTCCTTTAGCCAGATTGGACAGTTTTTGTTTGATGCTGCATGGGCTCCTCCACAATTCCTGCATTTTGGGGCCTTGGTGCATGGCAGTTCATGCTTCCCCTCCGCACAGTTACAGCCAATTGTAGTCCTTCTACATCCAGCTGATCCGTGTCCAGCGTGACAGCTGTTCATTGGACTGGGAACACACAGCTGTACTGCAGTGGATGAAGATCTGAGAGAAAAGGAAAAGTTCAATCCACCAGTTTTACATGTGAACGATAACAAGTTTGAAAATCATTACCGTCTCTTGTAGAGGAGCCAAGTTCCACAAAGGTGAACATCTTAAGGATGACGTGTCTAATGGCTGGGGTATTGAAGATGCATCCACTGGAACCAGCTTAGTCAGGTAGTGATCATCCTAGTATGGGCACCTTTGGAGGAGAGGACCCTACATCATAGGTCTTCCCCAAAACAGGTCTTGGAAAAAAAAGTATCACAGATACAGAGCTTACCCATCCACCAGAAGGTCCCACTGGGGTAGGCTAAAGGGGTTAGTGGTAGAAGTTGCCCAGCAGCAACCCAACACCAGGACAAGGTTTGGATCAGACCTTTCCAGGATTCACACCTCAACATACACAGGTTCTCTTAGAACCTTGGTCACAAGGTATTCCTTCACCATAGTACGAGTTAAAGGCCACTCTCTCTGTGGAAGCAAACGATTTATTATTATCAGACGACTTAAAATTAAGAACCCTGACTCCAATTAAGATTGTCCAACTCACCTTACACACAGCCCTTTGTGCTACGTTGTCCATTTGCCAGTCTCAGTTCTACTTGGAGTGGACCAGAAGCCACCACTGGTTGCTGATCAGCATGGGTTGGGAGTTCAACATTCCACTGGCTCAAAGCTTGCTGCAGAATATCTACACTGGAAGTAAATGTTTAAAGAAAAGATGAGATTCAGACTGAAGAATTCAATCACTTTATTCTTAACTACAAAACTCCACATGCTGCTTTCTGATCAGAGGGACAATCTTTTATTAAGAGTTTTGTAGACCTAATAAATGCTACCAACTCACTCGAAGTAGCTGGTTCTTGTGATGGAACCCAGGGTTCCAACACCAACCTCATAGGAGGAGATCATCCTTTTCTCATAGATCACTACCATTCTGGACCTACACAGACATTCAGTCACATAATCATCTTAAAGTACAGTCACAGATTCTAACAGAAGAAGCTCCAACACAAACCATCATGTTGGTTCCACAAGCGGTTACAGGAAACTGATAAATAGCAAATGCTCCAGTGTAGTCAGCAGGAGCACAGGGTCCATCACTTCCTCCCAACAAGCTGACTGAATTCAGGCTGGTTCTTAGAAGTGTTGCATCTCTGGCTACTACAACCACAAACTGGACATCTGGAGTACAATGGACTGTCACTGACCACACAAAACAGAGCAGAAGTTTAGGTCCAGCTCTGGACTAAGACTGATGGAATTCTAAACAAAGATCTTACCCATTTTTCCATAATAACAGGCTTGACCTTCAACACAGCAGTTGAGATCAACACCGCGAGAAGCATTTACTCCTGGTTCACCACATGGAACCCTGTCAGCTTCTTTTACAAGGCATCTCTGAGCAGGATCAGGATACTTGATTGTAGTGTCATGAACAAGCTGAGAACTCTGAGATGGTTTCAAGACAACAGAAAAACTCCATGATGTAGTAAAATCACAAAAACGGCCCATAACCTCATATTCCCTATGGTTACCAGAGAGCATACAAACAACCCATTCATGCCCAAGGTTCACTCTTTATTTCCTGTAGGTTCCTCGTTATCATTAGCTCCTCCCCTTGTTTAATTAATCACTGATGATGCTCCAGTCCTGTGATGTCACCACCTGCTGCAGCATGGAAAATCATTTTATAACAAGCCGACAAAATAAATATTTTTAAAGATAATTTGATATTTCAGAAATGAAATGATTAATTTTATAATTAATTAAAAAGAAATGAGTCTATGCTTTAAAGTAAAAGGCCTGTCTGCCGTGTATTCTAGAAAGTAGATTAAAAGATTAATTCAGATTCACTGTAAACATTTATACTGGAATATATTTATATTCCAGTCATGTTGCCATTGTGTTATTATTGAACAACTACAAGGTTTATTAGCATAAGATATTATTTAGCAGAATTGTAATCCCCAGCGATGGATTGGCACACTCTCCTGGGTCTATCTGCCCAGCGCCCGAGACGTTCTCCCCTGGATGGGCATGGGGAACCCCACCGCGACCTTAATAGAAGATAAAACCGGGAGATAATTAATGAATGAATTGTAATCCCATTGTAGTTTGAATTTGTATAAGTTTAACACAACAATCAGAACACGATTAACACAGCACTCAAGTTGGAAACAAACAACAACAAAATAATGACTTAATCAAAGGTGAATGTGCTAAATGTGACTTTGCGTTCTACAAACTTCTGATCAGAATTTGGCCTTAAAACTTCACTCATTACAGTAAAACAATATCAATTGTCAATAGGGGGTGCTGCAGCACCATCCCACTTTAAAACACCACAGGTTCACTGCTGGACTGAGCATAACCCACCAACCAAGCAGACTTACATATTAGCATCATGCAGATAGTGTTGTGTGAGCGCTGATGAGCAAAACGAACACAAACTGTTTTCAATAACATTTTTTTTATTTTCAAATTCAAACTTTAAAGCTTTTGTAACATCATATAAACCTGAAAGTTGAACCTTAAACTTAATAAGTTCAAGTTCAAGTAATTTATTTATATAGCGCTTTTTACAACAGTACATTGTCACAAAGCAGCTTTACAGAATGAAAAGCCTTTAAACCCCCAAAGAGCAAGCCGAAGCGACAGTGGCAAGAAAAAACTCCCTTTTATGTTGTTATTTAAGGAAAAAACCTTGGGAGGACCAAGTGGGGGACTCATCCTCCTTGAGCAGCCAGGCAGCAACAACAGTGTAGGACAGCCATGTACAGATATTAAACAAATGGAAAAACTAACAACTGGAAAACTATATGTGAGTCCATTAGGGGGCGTCCTGCAGGACCGCCTTGTAAGGTTCCATACAGTATTAGTCAGCAGAGCCATGGATGAAGGTCTCCAGGAAGCCAGTCACACGTCAAAAGAAACAGACAAGGAAGGCAGTTAAAGCTAATAATAAAGCACGGCATTTAATTAATAAGTAATTAATTGACACAGTGCAGCATGTGACTCCGGCATCACTGACTAGAGCAGCATAACTAAAAGAGGCAGACACTGCAGACTCTACATAGTTGGGATGGCGCCCCGGAACAGCATCATTTCAGCGCCACACCCCCCCATTAATGATGAGGTGGGTGAAGAGGTGAAACAACAGCATACACTGATCAGAGATTACCCCCCAACACAGCCAAGTCTGAGATCTACATCTTTATCTACAGGGGATTAGTTAAACGCAAGATTAAATAAATGTGTTTTTAATTTATTTTTAAAGATTAATAGTGATTCAGAATCACGAACAGTAACTGGAAGGCTATTCCAAAGTTGAGGAGCCTTGTGGGAGAACACTCTTCCACCAGCAGTAATTTTATTTATTCTAGGAGCTAAGAGAAGACCAGCACCTTGAGATCGGAGCTCACGTGTTGGCTTGTATGATTGAATCAGCTCACTCAGATACTGTGGAGCCTGATTATGTAGAATTTTATATGTTATTAATAAAATTATGTACTCGATACGAAACTTAACTGGTAGCCAGTGCAGGTTTGATAACACAGGACTGATATGATCAAACTTTCGTGTTTTAGTTAAAACTCTAGCTGCAGCATTCTGCACAAGTTGTAATTTCTGTAATGATTTATTAGAACATCCTGTCAGAAGTGAATTACAATAATCTAACCTTGAGGTAATAAAAGCATGAATTAGTTTTTCTGCATCTTGGAGGGAGAGGATATTTCGTAGCTTCGAAATGTTGCAAAGGTGAAAAAATGCAATTCTAGTAATATTGCTAATGTGCTTTGTAAAGGAGAGATCTGAATCAATAATGACACCGACATTATTTACAGATGAACTGGGTCTAATTAAAGAGTTATCAAGGTTTAACATAGTGTTAGAAGCTTTGTTAATTTTGTCCTTGGGTCCAACTATCAGAAACTCTGTTTTATCAGAATTTAGCAGTAGGAAGTTTTTTGACATCCATATTTTAATATCCTGGATGCAGTCCTCGAGCTTAGTGGCTGAACAACCATCGTTAGGGTTAGCTGAAACATATAACTGTGTATCATCTGCATATGAGTGGAAACTGATTCCATGTTTACGAATAATTGATCCCAATGGAAGCATATATAATGCAAATAGGAGTGGGCCCAGAACTGACCCTTGTGGGACGCCATATTTAACTTTAGCAAGATCAGAATATTTGTTGTTAACACAGGTGAATTGATATCGATCTGTCAGGTAGGATTTAAACCACTGGAGTGCAGATCCTGTAACACCCACAATGTTTTCTAATCTATCAACTAAGATGTTATGGTCTACAGTGTCAAAGGCTGCACTGAGATCTAATAATACAAGAAAAGAGATTTGGTTATTATCCGAGGACATTAATAAGTCATTAACGACTTTAATTAAGGCTGTCTCAGTGCTATGATGAGACCTAAAACCTGACTGAAAAACTTCATGAACATTATTATCTAGAAGATGGTGATTCAGCTGGTTGAACACTATTTTTTCTAGGATTTTAGAGACAAAAGGAAGGTTTGATATTGGTCTATAGTTGGACAGTACTAGAGGATCTAAATTAGGTTTTTTAAGTAATGGTTTAATGACTGCACACTTCAGAGTTTTGGGGACATAGCCTATTTTAAGTGATGAATTTATAATGTTTATAAAAGGCTCTGTAATATTTGGTAGGAGGTCTTTAAGCAGGTTTGTAGGTATTGGGTCTAACATACAGGATGTTGTCTTTGATTGTGTAATTAATGAGACAAGCTCTTTTTTAGATATGGGGTTAAAGGTATTTAAATCTTGTACTATATTATTTTCTCTACCACTAGATTTTTCAGAAATCATTGATGGTTGATTGGTTACGCTACACAATGCATTAGATGATTTAAGTCTTATGTTTTCAATTTTGTCACTAAAGAAATTCATGAAATCATTGCTGCTGAACTGTGAGTGAATCTGTGAATCTGATTAAAATAATAATAATAATAATAATACATTCTATTTGATGGCGCCTTTCTGGCTTCAGTATCTGATTCAGTAGCACTTCGAGTTAATTTGGCAATGGTACTAAAGAGGAATCTTTGGTTGTTTTTGTTGTTCTCTATTAATTCAGAATAATATTTAGTCTTCGCTGCATTGAGTGCATGTTTGTACTTAGTCATACTGTCCTTCCATGCAACCCTAAATACCTCTAATTTAGTTTGTCTCCATTTACGCTCCATGGTTCTAGTGGCTTGTTTTAGGGCGCGTGTTTGATCATTAAACCATGGAATGAGTCTTTTATCTTTAATCCTTTTTAGTTTAAGTGGAGCGACACTGTCTAAGGTTGCAGAAAACACGTGTTTAAGGTATTCCGCTGTGTTTTCAAGTTCATCGGGTCCTGACGCTGGTTTAATGTTTAATTCGGGTAAATGTTGTAGGAATGACACAGCAGTAGAGGGAATGATTGTACGCTTCATGTCATATTGCGGTTTAATGACTGGATCAATATCAATTTCTAAATCGTAGGTTATCAAATAGTGATCGGAGATGACCTCACATTGTGGATTAAATTATTAATGTTAATACCATGTGATAAAACTAAGTCTAATGTATGTTTACAGCGATGTGTTATACCAACTACACTTTGAGTAATGCCCATGGAATCTAGGATGTTGTCAAAGGCTAATTTAAATGAGTCTAGTGGGTTTTCAAAGTGAGCATTGAAGTCACCGACTATTAAGGCCTTGTCTGATGAGATTACTATGTTAGAGAGAAATTCACCAAATTCTTTAATTAACTCTGTATATGGGCCGGGAGGGCGGTATATGGTAATAAGTTGCATTAGATTGGATTTATTCTTCAATGAAGATGAACTGCTTATGTTGAGTACAAGAGCTTCGAAGGATTTTGACTCATACTTATTATTAAGTGTTACATTTATGTTTTCTTTATAGATCGTAGCCACTCCACCTCCTCGTCCACTAAGACGTGGTTTATGAGCATAAGTATAACCAGGTGGAGAGGCATCATTTAATGCTAGGTATTTATTGGCCCTAATCCAGGTCTCTGTGAGACAAAAGACGTTTAGAAAGTTATCAGTTATTATTTCTTGAACTAGAGCTGATTTAGATGACAGTGACCTAATGTTTAATAACCCAAGTTTTAACTTAAAAGTGTTTCTTACATTACTTGAGGTTGTATTGATATTAATGAGATTTTTATGGGACACTTTTTGGACTCTATTTGTTGTTTTTTGCTCACTGCGATACTTGATAACTGTCTGAATAGTATGGAACCTAGTTATTGTGGGTGACGACTCCTGGCAGTTCGCAGGCAGTTGGTTAGGCCATTCTGTCTGCTGCCTGGCCTTGGCTCTGAATTGTCAATTTGTATTCCTATCTGTAGAAAAAACCCTATCGGCTATGTTATGTGACATGAGCGCAGCACCCTCCCGGGAAGGATGGATGCCGTCCCATTTCAAAAGGCCAGGCCTTCCCTCAAAAGTAGACCAATTATCAATAAAGGTAATGTTGTTTTCTGAGCACCCACTCGCCCTGCTGCGAGGGCTCTAAAGCCGGAGATTTAGGACCTGATCCTGTGGCATTCGGGCTGGCTAAACTGGTCCCTGACACACCTTTACTAACATGACCCTGTTCTAAAACCCGAATGCGCTCTTCTAGCACTGAAATCTTCTCCGTCAGACTAAGAACTAGGCTACACTTCTCACAGACTGAATTATCAGTAATGACGGAGGAAGACTGTCTGTACATACTGCACTGAGGGCACGCAACCAGAGGGGAAAGTGCCATTGTAAAGTTTATATATAAATTAAGAAATAAACTTAGCTTCGCGTGGGTAGAGATGTGAGGTTATTTCCCGCTGTTACAGCTGATGATGAAACAAAGCAGCGGCAGCAGCTGGTGGAGATCCAACTCTAGTGAATCTGGCTGTATTAGCATCGGACGGAGGTTGAGTCCTGAAGGTTCTCACAATGCGGTGTGTGAGGATCAGCGTTGAGTCCAATAAAATCCGATCCGAAAATCCAAACAGTTGAATCCGGCGACGCAGATCAGGAGATGACTCTTTTATAATATAGGCTAATATTTACAAACGAAGCGAATAATAAATGCAGCGGTGTTGGCAGAAAACGACCGCGATAGTAAGCAGAAAGTGCTAGCGTTAGCGGCTAAAAACGCTAGCAACTACACCGCGATTTGGAGAGTAGAGAGGGACAAAAAGCGGAAATAAATGCTATGTTATAACGATGAGGTAGCTGAACAGTCAAAAGAATGTAACAAAAAGTAACTAAAAGTAACTAAGCAACTAGATAACAATTTAGTACATAAGATTAACAGAGCTAGACAGCGCACGTACGCAACTACACACTGACTGCGTGGCAGGAAGTCACACACACACTCAGTAGGGTAACCACCTAATATTGGGATCCACAGAGCCAGGATTGAATTGTAACACTGAGTTATGTAAAAGTAACTTGAAAAGTTCTGCTTCTGTGACCATTATTCTAGTGGTTAAGTGATTAATTAATTCAGATTACCCTCAACCAATCAGAAGACAAAAAGCTTGATTCTAATGCAAATAGAATCCTGGGTAACTCAACAGCTTCAGAAGAACATCAGGATAATTAAAAGAGGTGAATATATTTGAACTAAATCATTATAAAAGTAAAGTGTCAAACCTTTTTACAACATTCTTATGTGACTCGGAGTTAGTTGCAACGGGAGCCAAACAAGGTTGGTTTCTGTTTGCAGTGCTGGCTTTAGTTGGATTTTTTTGAGTCCCAGGGGACAAGATTGGAACAATCTCAAGATCCTTTAAAGGTTCCACTTGGTTCCCAACCAAGACCAGCTCAAGCTTCACTTCTGCTGATTCAAGATGCTGTACAAAATCCTCTGCAGAGTTGATCAAATGTTCAATCCCATCAGGTCATTCAAGGACCAGAGAAGCCACTAAACTGGAGGTTTCCAATCATGCCCCAGATCTCAAGAACAGCTCCAGTGCATTTTGATAGACCTATCCCTGCTGCTGTTCATAGTGTAGCTGTAGAGTGTACTGAAAATACTGTGCATGTGGAACTGAAGAAAGACCTGTTTGGAACTGGAGAACCTATTGATGTGTCAGTCCTCACTCTGGGAGGATGTGCTGCTAAAGGACAGGATGCTGCTCAGCAAGTTCTTATTTATGAATCTGAGCTGCAAAGCTGCAACAGTAACTTGATCGTGAGTCTATAATCTGATTGAACTGAGCTGATTGTATCTGGTCTGGATTTCTGACATGTTCTGCTTATCTAGATGACTGAGGATGAGCTGGTCTATGTCTTCACCCTCAACTATGGAGCTTCTTCACCTTTAGCTGGTACTTCTATTGTAAGAAATGTGGCTGGTTATGGAGCTACTGTTCTTATTGAGTGTCACTATCCAAGGTATTACTTCATTTCAGTGGACTGTGTTGGATTATTTTAAAATCCACTTAAATGGCTCAGGGTGTGGTGTTTGTATCTTGACTTTCAGACTCCACAATGTGAGCAACAATGCACTGAAGCCTGTTTGGATTCCTTATGCTTTGACCCATGTTGCTGAGGAAATGCTTGTCTTCTCCCTGAGACTCATGATGGGTTTGTAACGTGCTTGAGTTTATGGTGGTGTAGACTTCTGCATCAATCATCTAGTTACAGTTTAGTGTGTAGATTGTATTGAATGATTTTCTCTTGTAGATGACTGGGTCTCTGAAAGAGCATCCAACCAGCATCCAATTTTGTGGGAGAGCTTATCAATATTGAAGCTTCTGTGATGCAGTTCTATCATGTTCCCCTTTGTGTGTATGTGGATGGATGTGTTGCTATTCCAGTTCCTGATCTGAAAGCAGTTTCCAGATATTCCTTCATTGATAACTATGGGTAAGTGGGTTTCCTGTGAGCTTTATGTTGCTGCTTATAGAAACCACAACAGGTACTGCTTGGTAGATGCTAAGCTGACAGGGTCCAGCTCACATTTCCTGCCCCAAACCCAGGGAACTAAACTGGACTTTCAACTGGAGGCCTTCAGGTTCCAGCAGGTCAACAATAATAGGGTAAGGGTAACTTCTAGATAAATTGGTTGTAGTGGAAATGATTTAATTGCTTGTACAATTAATTTCTCCTCTTGCTTCAGATCTACATTGCATGTTTATTGAGGGCAACAGCAGCTTCTTTCAGTCCTGATCTAGAGCACAAGGCCTGTTCCTTCTCTGGCAATAGGTATGTTTATGATGCACAATATAATCTCAGCAGCACCAAATACTAAAATCATGATCTCTGTAGGTGGATTGCTGCATATGGTGACAGTGGAGTCTGTGGCTGTTGTGATAGAAACTGCAGCTATAGGAAAGGAAGTGCTTCAGAAGGTAGGTTTCCAAAGTAACTTAATCCAGGACATCTCACTGTTTTACAGAATATTGAGAAATTTGTAACTTGTTTTCCTTTAATTCCAGACCTGCAGCTGAAGGGAGAAGTGATGCTTGGGTCAATTGTGGTTCAACATAAGGGATAAATTTTAAATAAAAAGCTTGAGATGTTCTTCTGTGCCTTGCATCTTTTTCTCAACATTTGTCTTTTTCGGACTGGGTTTCTGTTTGTACGGTTGAGTTTTCTGGATTGTATTCAGGCTTCTGTATGCAGACTTAAACTATACATAATACAAGTTCTTATTGACTTACACTACCACTATGTCATCCACACATGAATAGTTCAGGGAACAGATAAAATGACTGTGGTGATTGAGCATGGGAGAAGAGTAGGAATGTCTGGTTGCAGGATGAGTGGGGAGATTTAAATAATAGGATGGTCAACAAGAACATTACATAAATTCATACCTCTGAAGGGGCCGAAATCAGGACCAGATGAGGGAGAAGTTAGAGATGTTCTGGTGTATTTTCTTATGAGAAAAAAGACTGTTGTCTGGAGGGGTGCGCACACACAGAAGGACTTGAATGGAAAAAGAGGACTTTGGGCAGAGCTCTCGGGGGGATAACGAGTTGCCATCATCCATATTTTTCATTGTTTGATATTTTTAGATTAGATTCAAATTGTCATTGTGCAGAGCACAAGCAAAGGGCCAATGCAATCTAGTTTGCATCTAACCAGAAGTGCAATATACATTATTTACATAAAATGCAGGAGTAACAGTGTCAGGGTCGGTCACGCTGCCGGAGTAACGAGGAAGCGTGTCGATTAGAATGAAAACAAAGTTTATTAAATATCCCGTGGGGGAACGCCCCACAAAACGAATAATGTCCAAAAAGGGTAAACAAAAGAGCTTACAGACTTGACCAAACGATGCGGCACACTTTCGAGCCGGACTGTAGCAGCGGAGACCGCGGAGGAGACAGGGAAGTAGGAGCCGGGAACGCCAAGCTGTTACGTCACCCTGGGTTCGCGATCCTGCAGAGATCCAGCTAGTGAGTAAGGCACGTGCAGTGAAAGAAGCAGTAGCACGCCAAATCCTGGCGTGCTCAGAGAACATGGGGAACATTTGTGTACATGAGAATGTGGGTGTGTGCGGAGCGGAGAGTGAAGAAGCGGGTCGTGAGCGAGTATGTGTAACAAACAGTGACTGGTGCATGGAAATTCATACATGTGCATACTACATGAGCATACTATATACATGATATATGTATACATAACATGGGCATAATATATATACGAGATATAACATAGTATGAACATGATATAGGTGATATAAGGTGTAGAGAAGTGGTTGTGCAAAAGAGCAATTATATTGTATGTGCAGTGTTCAGGAGGATAACTGCCTCAGGAAAAAAAACTTCCTGAGTCTGCTGGTGTGGGAGCGGAGGCTCCTGTAATGCCTACCGGATGGTAAGAGGCTGAAAAGTCTGTGGTTTGGGTGGGTAGTGTCCTTTGTGATATTTCTTGCCCTGCCCAGACAGCACTTTTGATGCATGTCCTCAATGGTGGGTAACTCGCTGTGCCGTTTTTACCACCCGCTGAAGTGCTTTGCGGTCTGCAGCGCAGCAACTGCCATCAATGGTACATCAATGGTGAGTATGCTCTCAATGGTACAGTGGTAAAGGTTCACCAGGATCCTGGGAGACAGGTGAGCTTTCTTGAGACTCCAGAGAAAGTAAAGGCGCTGCTGCCCCTTTTTGATGAGGATGGAGGAATTCAAGGACCAGGTGAGATCATTAGAGATGTGAAGACCGAGGAACTTAAAGCTGGACACCTGATCCACTGTAGCTCCACTGATGTAGATGGGGGTGTGAGCTTGGCTCCTGGTCTTCCTGAAGTCCATAATGATCTCCTTGGTTTTGTGTTTGTTGAGTGCCAGGTTGTTTTCATGGCACCATGAGGACAGACGCTGTACTTCGTCCCTGTAGGCCGTCTCATTGTCTCTGATCAGGCCTATCATCGTGGTGTCGTCTGCAAACTTGACTATGGTGTTTGATCCATAAACAGGCACACAGTCGTGGGTGAAGAGGGAGTACAGAATCGGGCTCAAAACACAGCCTTGTGGAACACCAGTATTCAGGGTGATGACTGATGAGATGAGGTTGCCCAATTTAACAGACTGGGGTCTGTTAGTCAGGAAGTCTGAGATCCAGTTGCAGAGTGATGTGCTGATACCCAGATGGTGGAGCTTGGATATCAGCATGGATGGGATCACTGTGTTGAATGCTGAACTAAAATCAATGAACAGCATTCTCACGTATGAGTTTTGACAGTCCAGGTGGGTCAGTGTGGTGTGTAGAGCTGCGCAAATAGCGTCCTCTGTGGATCTATTGCTGCGGTACGCAAACTGATGTGGGTCCAGTGTAGCAGGTAGGCAGGACTTCAAGTGAGAGAGAACTAGTCTCTCAAAGCACTTGGAGATAATTGGTGTGAGTGCAACAGTTTGGAAGTCATTAAGGGCTGAAGCAGTTGAGTGCTTTGGCACGGGCACGATGGTAGCAGACTTGAAGATAGATGGAACAGCTGCCTGGGCCAGCGAGACATTAAAGATGTGTGTGAAGACACCCGAGAGTTCTTCAGCACAAGCTCTTAGCACCCGGCCGGGTACACCATCGGGCCCAGCTACTTTATGCACATTCACCCTGCTCAGCGTGTGACTGACATCCGAAGTGGAAAGGACAAGTGGGTTGATGTCTGGTGCAAGACAGTTTTTTGGAAATGTAGCCTTGATTCCCTGGTGGAAGCGAGCATAGATGTTCAGCTCATCAGGGAGTGAGGCACTGTTGGTGGATGGCACAGTGCTGGCTGGCTTGAAGTCAGTGAGTGTGTATATGCCCTGCCATATACGTCGAGGGTCAAAAGTGGTGAAGTGCTCCTCAATCCGCTGTTTGTAGCAGTGCTTGGCTGTAGCTATTCCTCTCCTCAGGTTGGATCTGGCAGAACTGTATGCCTTCCGGTCTCCTGAGCTGAAGGCAGCATCTCTGGCTTTGATCAGAGAGCGAACCTCTCTGTTTATCCAGGGCTTCTGGTTCGGGAACGTTATTATTGTCCTTTGTGATGTCACTCTGTCCACACAGTTGTTGATGTGTTCCAGGACAGAGTTAGTGTAGGTGTCCAGGTGGATGTGTGAGCCCGTGGTGGCCCTGGCAGCATACTCACTCCAGTCGGTGTGCTGCAACTGGTGCTGAAGGAAGGAGTTGGCCCCATCCGTCCAGATTACAGTTCTGGTGTTAGGCTTGATCCTCTGGATGACCGGAGTGTATTTGGGGAGTAGAAACATTGAAAGATGATCAGATAGTCCAAGGTGGGGGGTAGGGGTGTGGCTTTGTATGCATGAACCATGTTTGTGTAAACTTTAGCTAAAGTTTTTTGTCCCCTTGTGGTGCAGGAGACATTCTGAAAAAAAAAATGGTAATCTAGATTTCAGCTCAGTATGATTAAATTCCCCTGCTACAATGAAGGCTCCATCTGGGTGTGTAGTTTGCAGTTTGTTGATAGTAGCACAGAGTTCCTCCATAACCGAGTTAGCATTACCATCCGGAGGTACATAGACTACAGCAGCAACAATACTGCTAAACTCACGGGGCAGATAGAAGGGTCTGCATTTAATGATCAGGAACTCCAGGTCCGCAGAGCAGTGGCTTTCCACTACAACGGAATCCGTGCACCACGCTTTGTTTACATTGTAGATACAGTTTCCTCCGCTGCGTGTTTTCCCTGTAGTCGCAGCTGACTGTAAGGTTTTTTAATACTCTGAAACAATATTTAGTAATTCCCGATGGATTGATCAACTGATGAACTGTTGCAAGATACTGATGAAATGTCTATGGTGTAATTAGTGTGTGAAAGACCATGAATATCCGGTCGCAAGATGAGTGGGAGAAATTTGAAAAATGGGGCAGTCAATAGAAACAGGCCTTAAGTTCATGCCCTAGGAGGAGGCAGGAAGCAGGACCAGATGATGGAGAAGTTTGAGATGTTTAAGAGGATGTTCTCACCAAGACAAAGGACTGCTATTGCACATACATAGGAAAAGGACAGTACTCCTAAGGTTTATAAACCGAAGCTGGATCTTTGAGAGTCAGAGCTCTCTCATCAATTGCAATTGCTTGCCATTGATGATTCTGTGCTGTACCCTTCGTTTATTCAGTAACTTGCATTAAAATCTGTTTGGAACAACCTGCATCTCCGAGGCCATTTATTGAACATCTAACATGACCGATCCGCTCTGAACAGCACTCGTCCCTCCAGTTTCACCACACTGTCCGCCACATCGTCCCTCAGCCAACTTTCCGTGAAAAACATTAAATTATAGTCCCTGAGCCATCTCTGTGTGAGGGTCCAGATCTTTAATTCATCCAGCTTTCCCGGCAGCGAGCGAACATTGGCAAGAAAAACGCTAGGTAACACCAGCTGGTGTGGGTTTAGCCTTAGCTTAGCACATAGACCTCCGCGCTTCACCGCCTTTGTTTACGCTTGCATCGCCGGCGTCAGGCACTTCCGGTCGGCAAGAACGACTCGCTAGGTCCCGATGTCCGGATCAACTCTGGAGGAAGCTGGTTGAAATCAAACTGATGCGTAAATCCGATATTTGTGCAGTGAATGTTAATGTCCAAAAGTGTCTGTCTGTGGTAGCTGTAATTCGCACGAGTAATTCGAGCAAATAAACAGGAGATAGTTAGGTAAATAAGTATTATATTACTAAAACTGGAAAGACGCCGAGCCTCGCGGTGTGATCGCGACGCCATCTTGGTCTATAGCACTGTCTATTCAGTAAAGCGCATTAAATTATTTTGGAACGAAACCGCCGAAACTCAACAATATCCTCATATAATGCTATATTTATATTTTATATTATTTTATATTTATAGTTGCATATTCTATTTTGCACATCTACATTGTATTTATATCTTATTTAAGTTCTAACTTTAATAGAACAGTCTGATGGATAAGTAATTATGTCTGATGTATTATATCTGATGTATAAATAAAGAATCAGAAAACACCACACATCTATTTCAACAATGAGGTTGAGCTCTACTGCGCATGCGATAAAGCCATGCATGGATTATTGTTCTGCACATGTCTACAACGTGCTGCCGACCAATAGGATGATAGAGGTTAAGAAGTGCATGCTGGGAAATGTTCTGGGTTCGTTGTAATCACTCACCATGACCGTGAACAATATGAAACGTGCCTCCTACACGCTTGGCCTCTTGGGAAATATAGTTAATTTGCTGAGTTCTGGGTTCTTCAGGTAATTCAAAAATCATTCTGCTTTCTGCTTTTCATTATTTATAGTAAATTTAATGAACTAAAAGCTTTATTTCATGATTATATCATAGACAGTTTGTTTAATATTGTTACTTATCGATACTTTTACACGTTACATTAGCAGCTAGTTCGAAGACTAGCTTGACTTACCCTGTTAAGTGCACTATAATGTGTCCTATGTAGGACCCTCATGTATAGTGAAGTAACTTATTGGAAGAACGTGTTAGAACAGATGCTGTATCGTTCGGTCTTGATGGAGAGTTAAATGACTAATTAAACCAAATCAAACATGTATGTGCTGGTTATTTGCTGGTTAATCGTGATTTAAACTACAACTACAAACGTCTCACAAGTACAGTGGAATTTCTGTTTGCATTGCTAATCCGTCTGCAATCAGTAAAAACTGAAAGTGATAAAAACCGAGGCGTGCTAGAGACTCCAAAATACATAAACACAATTTATAGAGAATAAATGTAATGTTTAAGAAAATAGTAGTTGTTAAGTTTCATAAAAAACGGTCAGAAGTCGGCGGTTTCGTTCCAAAATAATTTAATGCGTTTTACTGAATAGACAGTGTTAAATATCAAACAATGAAAAATATGGACGATAGCAACTCGTTGCTATACCCCGAGAGCTCTGCCCGAAGTCCTCTCGTTCGTCCATTTAAGTCCTTCAGGAGGGCGTGACCTGCTTCTTCTGTGTGTGCGCCCCCTCCAGACAACAGTCTTTTTTCTCCCGTGTACATTGACCAAAACATCTCTAATCTTCTAACCCATATGGTCCTGCTTTCTGCCCCCCTCAGGGGTATGAATTTATGACAGATTCTTGTTGACTGTCCCATTATTTAAATCTCCCCGCTGACCCTGCAATCGGACATTCATACTCTTTCCCATGCTCATTCATCAAATAGTCATTTTCTCTGTTCCTTGAACTATTCAACTCATCATGAGTTTTACTTTACATTATTACTTTTACAAAATTATTTAAAAGTATTATAAAAACCTAACAACACTTATAAAAGCAAAAATAAATTAATAATTGGTAAGTGCTTCTAAAAAGCAGATAACAACACTATAAAAGCAACAATCAATTAAGAATGGTAAGTTCTTCTAAAAAGAAACGTTTTAAGTCCTTTTTTAAAACTTTCTATTTTCTGAGGAGCTCTCAACTGGTCAGGTAGAGCATTCCACAAGAGTGGTGCAGCAGAACAAAAGGCTCTATCACCCATGGTGCTGAGCTTAGTTCTGGGGAGGAGGAAGCAGTTTGTGTTTACAGAGCGAAGCGTTCGTGATGAAGTTTGCCGGGTAAGAAGTTCTTTCAGATATGAAGATGCATTTCCATGTATACACTGGTAAGCAAGAAGGGAGACCTTGTATTCAATTCTGACAGAAACAGGAAGCATGGGAAGCATGTATAGAGTAAAGAGGATAGGCCCCAGTGCCGAACCCTGGGGAACCCCATAATTCACTGCATATGACTGAGATTTTGGCCGTTTCAATGGAAATGTACTCAGTTCTGCCAGTGAGATAGGATTGGAACCAGGCAAAAGTGTCTGTCAGTCCAATGTGTTTTAACCGGTTGAGAAGTAGACCATGGTCAATTGTGTCAAAAGCCGCTGACAAATCAAGGAGAACTAGCAGAGAAGGTGAGCCAGAATCAGCTGACATCAGAAGATCGTTCGTGACTCTAACTAGAGCTGTTTCTGTACTGTGAGCCGGACGAAAACCAGACTGAAATTTTTCAAAAAGGTTATTGTATTTTAGGTGGTCCTGCAGATGAGAAGCAACAACTTTTTCCAAAACATTAGACAAAAAAGGAAGATTAGATATAGGCCTATAATTTGACAGAACATCAGGATCCAGAGTTGTTTTTTTAAGAAGTGGTCTGATTATGGCAGTTTTTAATGAGTCTGGTCCATAGCCAGCTTGTAAAGGCTGGTTTATTACTTTCAAAATCATAGGACATATGGCAGTGATATGTGCTTTTACCAAAGCTGTTGGAAAAGGGTCCAGAGCACATGTGGAGGATCTCATCTTTCTAATAATGTCTTCAACCATTTGTTGTGTGTGTCAGGGAAACGCTTTAGAGGCTTGGAAACCTTTAACTGTGTGTTCAAAATCTGCATGGGTGGATTTTTGTTGCCAGTAAGGTTAGAGCGTATTAAATCTGTTTTGGTCTTCAAAAAGGCCATGAAATCATTACAGCGTTCTTTATCGATTCCATTTAATGAAGGAACCCATGGTTTTTGGAGATGATTTATATGAGAAAAGCTGCTTTGAGTTTCCCGTACTGTTTTTATGATGCCAGAATAGAACTGTGAGCGAGCCTCTCTAATGGACCTTGAGTATGTCCTTTGGTGTTCCCGGTAAGCCAGTCTATGGACAGTGAGGCCGGAGATCTTGCAACGCCGTTCAAGGACACGCCCAGCTATCTTTATTTTCCACAGTGCCTGGGAGCGGAGCGGGAGAAGGTAACTGTTCTTGTTTTAACAGGGTCATGAAGATCCAAGATGCTGCTCAATGATTTATTATAAAAGTCCACCGCATCACTAACTGATGCAAAACTTACAGGACAATCTAAACAAAGGAGATGCTGTAAGTCATCTGACAAGGTAACTGCATTAATATGTTTCAGGTTTCTAAAGCAGATTTCACGTTTGGGTCTAATGAGGGGTAGTGCAGATGTCAGTTTCAAGGAGATGGCCTTATGATCAGACACCCCGAGATCATAGATAGACAAATTACTTACAGGGGCAGAGTCAGTAATCACTAGATCAAGGGTGTGCCCTCTGGTATGTGTCGGTACATCAACTAGTTGTGTAAGGTTAAAACAGTCCAAGACTTGCAAAAATTCAGATGCTAAGCGACAGGAGGGGGTATCCACGTGAATGTTAAAATCCCCCAGCATTAAAATCGTTGTAGAGTACACCGGGTTGACAGAAGATTTGACATCTCCGAAATGAAAGATGGTTTAGATTTGGGTGGCTGATGGATGAGCAAAATTGTCACAGAAGAAGGAAATTTGAGTCTGAGGGCCAATCCTTCAAAAGAAAACAGCTCAGGTAGGGATAATGGAGATAGAGCCAGATCGTTGCGATAGATCACAGCCAGGCCACCACCATGGCCAGTGTTGCGGGCTTTCTGAAAATAGCAGTAACCTGAAGGACAGGCTTCATTTAAAATAGAAAAAACCTCAGGTTTAAGGTTTGATGGGGCTCTGGATCTCGGTATTGGTTTAAGAAGGTTAAAATCCATTTTCTTATCCTGCACATTGTCTTATAACAGACATTTTCCGGTTAAAATCCACTCTGTGTTTTCTATCCTGCTCGGCAGATGGCGTTGTCATGGAGACTGTAATGCTTCTAGTCCGAGAAGCAGCAGTGCTCAGATGACGTGTTTGCGATGCGACGGCTCGCACAGCCGACCAGAGAGATGGAATGGCTTGATCGATCCGTGAGTGAACAAACTTCCTTTTAGATGCTCTGTGAATGGAGAAAGGTCACCGAAGTAGTCCAAGTTCTTTAATAACTGGCAGACACGCTGAAGTAGTGCGGTTGTTAAATCCCATCAGCTGGTTAACAGAATAATTCCACATTTTGTCGCTACTAGAGAGCCTCATATGTACCGATGTACCGTAGCGGCAAAAACCAGAAAGTCCAAAAAGTCAAAAATGTGAAATAATAGAAATGTAGGTCCAAATACTAATAATACTAAAAAGTGACAGTCACCAAAGTCACCAAATATATAACAATAAAACTAAATCAATAGGAAGTGTGGAGAAGCGGCGAACAGTACACGCCAGCGTCCTCTCCTCTCACTTCCATCTAACTTCCCAGACTTCGTCTTTGGTGTGCACGCCTTCACTTTTCGCTCGGAATTCTCACACTCCATCATCAAGTATTTTCAGAGCATACTGTGAAAGCCTTGACATGTTCACCATTTATCAACTCAGCAAATGCTTTATTGAAACATTAAACATTTTTGGCTTTCACACGTTATTGTTAAGCTTAAATTTTGCTTTTGTCTTTCTTTTATTATAATTCACTGTGTTTAACTTATAATTGTATCTTGTTATTTTACCCATACTTACTTTTACTGTTATTATGTTATTTTTTTTATTATTTAGAAATTTACTCATTTGCTAATAGTCTTGCTAGATTATTGTTTCTAAATTTTATCATATACTCCTAGAAAATAAGCTGAGAAAGTGTAAAGTAGAAAATAAATGTAAATGTTTTCACTTGTCACATCATACACTCAGTCTTAATCCACACAAACCCTCACAAGTAAACAGAATGACTATATAACTCTCTATAGCAGTAATTCAAACCAGACTGGTCATACAAATTATCTAAACTATTCTCAGAAAACTGAGGTTTCCCATTTCAGAAATGCCCTTTGAATATGAGGAGTGTCATCAATATGAGCAGTCACCAAACTGTTGTCAGTCTCAGGGTACAGTCATTATTAACAGTAATGGGTGTCGGGGCCGAAAAAATCACATATGGTAAATCATTTGTATTTCCTATTTGAAATATCATTCCTTTTCCTTTTTTGCATTAAATATTGCCAACAAGTCTCTACCCATTAAATTTACTGGACAATTTGGTGCGTTTAATTAATGATGTTTTAATGTTTTACCTCCAATATTAGTTACAGGTTGTTTATTAATATGAGTATTTACTATCACAGAATATCCTACTGTTTTCATAGCAGAGGAGGACAATGATACTTTTAAATGTTTATTTGAACATGAAACTGTTTCCCCAGTATCAACCAATAATGTAGTCTTTTGTCCTCCATGGTGCAGCAAACCTTTGGCTCCATTTTTTGAGGTATTACCCATTCTGCACCCTGATATTCTGGGCTCAATGTTAATTTTGATGCCACTGTGCTAGCATCTGTGAGTGATTTGGAACTACTGGTGCCTGAGTTTGTTGTCCTGGTTGTCGTATTGATTGTTCTGGGCCTTGTGCTTGTGTAGACATTGTTTGTGGTTGTTAATATTGAAGCTACTGTTGTAGACCCGGAGTTTGCTATCTGTATGGGAAATTTTTAACATATGTCCAAACTGATTACAGTTAAAACATCCCGTGCTTGCATCATTGTCCCTCTTGGTGCTCCCTCTGTTCTTCCTCTATTTGTTCTTTGTCTGTTTCTTACTACTCCTGGCCCCAACCATATGGAGACCCCGGATAAAGAGTAAGGTCAACCCCTGTCTGTGGACAAGTTTACCCCGTATGGTGGAAAAAAGGAGTCCCATCCTATGTTGTAAATGATTTTGACATCTATGCTGTGTAAACTTAGGCTGGGGAAGAATTAGCTGATTTATTGACTAGGGAGGTGATTTAACAAACAACTGCGTACTTGTTTTATCCTTCTTATCTTCATTCTCCTTTTCCACTAGTAGTTTATGTAAGCATTGTTTTATGTCGTCATACTTTTTTTTCACTGTTCATAATACATCTTTTATCTATTTTATTATCCCCTGTCTTATCCATCGGGATATGCTGCCTACATGTGTACGTACTTCCTTTACCGAGCGGGCAGGAGTGTATCCCCATTGTGCTTGTGTGTTCCACATGTCTGATGGGTTTATTGTAGGTTCAGCTGGTATATTTGTAGATCTGTTAGGGTATTGTGGGCGGCACGGTGGCTTAGTAGTTAGCACGTTCGCCTCTCAGCGCTAGGGATTCCCGGTTTGAATCCCCATCTGGGTGGAGTTTCCATGTTCTCCCCGTGTCTGCGTGGGTTTCCTCCGGGTTCTCCGGTTTCCTCCCACAGTCCAAAAACATGGGTCAAGGTGAATTGAATTCTCAAAATTGCCCCAAATAGAGAGTGTCTGTGTGAGTGAGTGTGTGCCCAGCGATGGATTGGCGCCCTGTCCTGGGTCTATCTGCCCAGCGCCCGAGACGTTCTCCCCTGGATGGGCATGGGGAACCCCACCGCGACCCTAATAGAGGATAAAGCGGGAGATAATGAATGAATGAATGTTAGGGTATTGTTGATCCATGAGTTGTTGTACAATTATGGAGTCCTCTGGATCTGGCTTATGTTTAATATGTGATTGTAAGTTTGCCACTTGATCCTGTTATTGTTTTATAACCGTTTGTTGGTCTAATTCCTCCGGTATATCTAAGGTACCTCTTTGATCTCTAAATGTCCACCTTCTATACTCAATACAGGAGTTTGCACTAATTTTTGTATACAGGCTTGTGGTATCTGAGGATAAATCTGTCTGTACGGTGGCGGGGGTTGTATGGGAGTTGTTAAATCTATGAGGGTGTTGGTGTGTCTAGTTCTAAAGACAGAGCTTTATCACTTTGCACTGGTAAAGGTCTCATCCCATTTTAATGTACTTTGTGTGGGTGTTTCGGGTGGAGTCTCTTGTTTTAATTTATTTGTAGTTTGCCATTCTAATTCCTCCCTCACCTTTTCTGCAGGACTATGGAATTGTCAGTCAGCCACCAAGAAATCTGATTTCATTCCTGCTTTTGCGGCTCATGCTGGTCTTCAGGTTTTAGCGCTCACTGAGACGTGGATTCGTCCCGAGAATTCCGTGATAACAGCTGCCCTTTCAACAAATTTCTACTTCTCTCACTCTTCTCGTATTGGCAAAAGAGGAGGTGGTACAGGTTTGCTTATTACCCACAAATGGAAATTCTCTCCTCTTACACTTTTATCACACACTGTCTCATTCGAATTCCATGCACTGACAATCACTGAACCGGTTAAATGTAATTTTCTTGTCATCTTCGTTCCGCCGAAAGAAAATGGCGTAAGTCTGGTCTGTCCTCAGATTTAGAAACATACCAGTCCTCACTTGCCACTGTCTCGAAGGATGTAACTGCTGCTAAATCCTTGTTCTTCCAGTCCAAGGTAACATGCATCTCAGATGACCGCACCTTATTCAGTACCTTCAACTCACTACTAACTCCTCTCTCCCCCCCTCCTAACACTTCTCTGTCAGCTGATGTCTTTGCAACTTTTTTCACAGAAAAGATTGAGGGCATCAGCAAACTCTCTCATACTCACCATTTCCACAACACTACATCTCACACATCCAGCCATCCAACCTTCTCCTCCTTCTCCCCTGTCACAGAATCTGACATCTGCAAAATTCATCTTGCCAGTAACCCAACTACTTGCCCCCTTGATTCCATCCCATCCCACCTTCTTCAATTCATCGCCTCCTCCATCACACACATCATTAACTCCTCTCTCACGTCTGGGACTTTTCCAAACTTTTTCAAACAGGCCATAGTCAAACCCCTACTCAAAAAACCTACGCTCAACCCAAATTTGGTCGAGAGCTACAGACCTGTTTCTCTTTTACCTTTCCTGTCTAAAACACTTGAACGGGTGGTATCCACACAGGTCTCCAAATTTCTTAATCAGAATAATCTCCTTGATCCCAATCAGTCCGGTTATAGATGTGGTCACTCCACGGAGACAGCATTGCTCTCTGTGATTGACTCACTTAAATCTGCCAAAGCCAAATCTCAATCCTCGGTCCTCATTTTGTTAGACCTTTCTGCAGATTTTGATACAGTAAATCATCAGATTCTACTGTCCACTCTAGCTGCATTAGGCTTTTCTGATACGACACTTGAATGGTTTCGATCCTATCTCACAGGAAGGACCTTCAAAGTGTCATGGAATGGGGAGATATCTAACTCTCACCAAGTATGCACTGGTGTGCCTCGGGGCTCTGTACTTGGTCCTCTCCTCTTCTCACTTTACATGACATCACTGAGCACAGTCATCCAGGCGCATGGTTTCTCTTACCACTGCTATGCTGATGACACTCAGCTTCATCTGTCTTTTGCCCCTGACAACACCACCATCTCAAATTGGGTATCTGCCTGCCTCACCGACATATCTGTTTGGATGAAGGCCCGTCATCTCAAATTAAACTTAGAAAAAACAGAGCTTCTCATTATCCCAGCTAAACCCTCAATCCATCACAACCTGACCTTGTTGATGGCTCCACAATCTCCCCAACCGATTCGGTCCGGAACCTTGGTTTCACAATAGACTCCCACCTTAAACTCTCTGATCATGTTATCAAAACCACTCGTTCCTGTAGATTCCTTCTTTACAACATAAGGAAGATCAGACCCTTCTTGACTGAACATGCTACCCAACTGCTTGTTCAAGCCCTAGTCCTATCCCGACTAATTCAAAACTCTGCAGCCCGACTTGTGTTTAACCAACCCAATCGAACTCATGACACTTGTAAGGTTTTTTAATACTTTGAAACAATATTTAGTAATTCCCGATGGATTGATCAACTGATGAACTGTTGGAAGGTACTGATGAAATGTCAATGGTGGAATTAGTGAGTGAAAGACCATGAATATCCAGTCGCAAGATGAGCGGGATAAATTTGAACAATGGGACAGTCAATAGAAACAGGTCTTAAGTTCATGCCCTAGGAGAAGGCAGGAAGAAGGACCAGATGGTGGAGATGTTTAAGAAGATGTTCTCACCAAGGCAAATGACTGCTTATGCACATACATAGGAAAAGGACAGCCCTCCTAAGGTTTATAAACCGAAGCCGGATCTTTGAGAATCAGAGCTCTCGGGGGATAGCAACGGGTTGCTATCGTCCATATTTACATTGTTTGATATTTTATCTTCCCCCTCCTACCTTCACTCTATCTTTTCAAAATACACTCCGACTCGTTCACTTCGCTCCAGTGATGATTGCCGCCTGGCGATTCCACCTCACCGAGGAGCTAATTCTCACTCCGTGGCGTTCACCACTGCAAAATGGTGGAACGTTCTTCCCAACTCTGTCCGTAAGGCAGAATCACTAAACAGTTTTAAGAAACTACTGAAGACGCATCTCTTTAACAAATATCTTTTGTTGGAAAAAATTTAAAATAAAATAAAATAAAAATAAAAAAATAAAAAAGGGGGGGGGGGGGGCGCAGCATCGAATAACAATCAGGGTTGATGAATTTACAGTATAGTTGGTTTTCTCCATGGCTTCTGACTTGTGGTGTTCTCATTTCTAAGTCGCTTTGGATAAAAGCGTCTGCTAAATGACTAAATGTAAATGTAATGTAAATATGTGTCAGGAGCAACAGACAACATGAATTTTTTTTATTCACCTCGTCCAATGTCCTTTTAAGTTTACCAAACCGATACGATCCCCCTTGTTCCCAATCTTTCTCAGCTTTTCTAATTTCACCTTTATAATAATCATATACTTTTGTCCTACCCTCCTGGGTAGGAGCTGGGTCTGAGTTTACATCAGACCTCTTAATTGCCATAATGTAAACAATGTTAAATGTTTCTGCACTTTTGGTCTTTTATTTGGTTTGGTGACAGAGGCTACTCTTTTCCACACTTTTTCCATAAACTCTTCAGTGTTCATTTTAGTTTAATTTGTTTTTCTTTTACTTAATTACAACACAATCACCCCGTCCAACATGGAACTTAAGTTCCCAATTGATGTCCCTTAATTGACAAAGTTATTAGCCAAGCTTCTACCTTCTCAGGCGGACTAAAAGTCCTTTGTCAATGGTAACATAGAACTGAGCCCTTCTGTTAAGTTCCGCTATACCCAAATATTCTACTCAGTCTCTAGGTCCTAATGACCAAATATATCGCCGAGTGGTTTCGTAGCATGAGTATCAGCCACACGGGTTTATATTAGAGCTGAGGATTCATATAATTACACACTTATCCCCTCAGATACACCTTATACACCATATAATTCACAATTTAACGACCATACTGTACCTCTTACCGTGATATCTGCTCCAGTGTACAAATGTTGTCACATTTGTGTCAATCAGCAGTAATATGGGCCTAATATTTTATATGGGATCCCAACATCAACTAAAATACATAAAAATAATAAAAAACTAACCTATTCTTAGAAAGCTCCGGGTGTCCTTTGTTGCCCCTTCCACACTTTCTTTCATCGCCTGAAACTCATCGAGGCACATTCTGCTCCACCTTGGCTTCATGTCTTGATCAGGTCTGTCCAAAATCCACCAGGAAAACACATAGTTCTCCATCCAGTCCCTGGCTCACGGAGACGCTTCGGAAGCAACGTACTTCGCTTCGTTCTGCCGAAAGAAAGTGGCGCAAGTCTGCTCTGTCTTCAGACTTAGAAACTTACCAGTCTTCACTTGCCACTTTCTCCAAGGATGTAACTGCTGCGAAATCCTTGTTCTTCCAGTCCAAGGTAACATGCATCTCAGATGCCCGCACCTTATTCAGTACTTTCAACTCCCTACTAACTCCTCCCTCATCCCCTCCCAACACTTCTCTGTCAGCTGATGTCTTTGCAACTTTTTTCACAGAAAAAATTGAGGGCATCAGCAAACTCTTTCATACTCACCATTTCCACAGCACTACATCTCACACATCCAGCCATCCAACCCTCTCCTCCTTCTCCCCTGTCACAGAATCTGACATCTCCAAAATTCTTCTTGCCAGTAACCCTACTACTTGCCCCCTTGATTCCATCCCATCCCACCTTCTTCAATCCATTGCCTCCTCCATCACACCAGCTCTCACACACATCATTAACTCCTCTCTCACGTCAGGGACTTTTCCAAATTGTTTTAAACAAGCCATAGTCAAACCCCTACTCAAAAAACCTACGCTCAACCCAAATTTGGTCGAGAGCTACAGACCTGTTTCTCTTTTACCTTTCCTGTCTAAAACACTTGAACGGGTGGTATCCACACAGGTCTCCAAATTTCTTAATCAGAATAATCTCCTTGATCCCAATCAATCCGGTTTTAGATGTGGTCACTCCACGGAGACAGCATTACTCTCTGTGATTGACTCACTTAAATCTGCCAAAGCCAAATCTCAATCCTCGGTCCTCATTTTGTTAGACCTTTCTGCAGCTTTTGATACAGTAAATCATCAGATTCTACTGTCCACTCTAGCTGACCAAGTACGCACTGGTGTGCCTCAGGGCTCTGTACTTGGTCCTCTCCTCTTCTCTCTTTACATGACATCACTGAGCACAGTCATCCAGGCTCATGGTTTCTCTTACCACTGCTATGCTGATGACACTCTACTTCATCTGTCTTTTGCCCCTGATGACACCACCATCTCAAATCGGGTATCTGCATGCCTCTCCGACATATCTGTCTGGATGAAGGCCCGTCATCTCAAATTAAACTTAGAAAAAACAGAGCTTCTCATTATCCCTGCTAAACCCTCAATCCATCACAACCTGACCTTCCAAATTGATGGCTCCACAATCTCCCCAACTGATTCGGTCCGGAACCTTGGGTTCACAATAGACTCCCACCTTAAACTCTCTGATCATGTGATCAAAACCGCCCGTTCTTGTAGATTCCTTCTTTATAACATAAGGAAGATCAGACCCTTTCTGACTGAACATGCTACCCAACTGCTTGTTCAAGCCCTAGTCTTATCCCGGCTTGATTATTGTAATGCACTTCTTGCCGGTATCCCAACTTCCACCATCAGACCTCTTCAACTAATTCAAAACTCTGCAGCCCGACTCGTGTTTAACCAGCCCAAGCGAACTCATGTCACTCCATTACTCACTTCCCTCCATTGGCTTCCTGTAGCTGCTCGCATTCAGTACAAGTCGCTGACTCTGGCATACAGAACCATTTCTGGATCTTCCCCCTCTTACCTTCACTCTATCTTTTCAAAATACACTCCGACTCGTTCACTTCGCTCCAGTGAGGATTGTCGCCTGGCGATTCCACCTCACCGAGGAGCTAATTCTCATTCTGTGGCGTTCACCACTGCAAAATGGTGGAACGATCTTCCCAACTCTGTCCGTAAGGCAGAATCTCTAAACAGTTTTAAGAAACTACTTAAGACGCATCTATTTAACAAATACCTGTTATAAAAAATAGTAAAATAAAATATAATAAAAAAAAAAGGGGGGGGGGGGGGCGCAGCTTCGAATAACAATCAGGTTTGATGAACTTACAGTATAGTTGGTTTTCTCCATGGCTTCTGACTTGTGGTGTTCTCATTTGTAAGTCGCTTTGAATAAAAGCGTCTGCTAAATGACTAAATGTAAATGTAAATGAGACTATAATGTACAGTTTCTACGTGCCCGGGAAATATAATTAACAAGGGGCCAATAGACCTCATAGACAGAACAGTTCTGTTTTCAGCGTATACTAACTAAACTAGAAAGCAAAAAGGTTTCCAAGTTTCCCTTTTTTTTAAGCTTCCTTAACCGACTGAAATGCATAGAGACTATAATGTACAGTTTCTACATGCCCAGGAAATATAATTAACCAGGGTCAATAGACCTCGTAGACAGAACAGTTCTGTTTTCAGCGTATTCTAACCTAAAAAGCCTAAAAATCTTGGGGTCGCCTTGTTTCCCCTACCGACGCGTCCAAAACTTAAAACATAAAAATATCTTATCTAATCTTAGAAAACAAAACGTCGCCTTGTTTCCCTTTTTTCCGGTTTTCTTTTCCCATTAAGGCCAATTACTGCCAGTATACAGTCCCTATCAACTTATGACTTAACAATGGGGATGAATAAGTCTCCTAGATAAAGGCAGTTCAGTTACTTAATCTTCCCCCTCTAATCTATCCAAAATAATATTAAAGTTCTTACCTGTAATTCTAGTCATTGTTCTGGAAATAGGAAGAAGTCAGCTGTCTGTGTCAGCAAACGGGGCGCGCTGCCCGGAAAATGGCGGAGCAGCACGGTGTGGTGGAGAATCACAGAGCCAGGCGACCAGGTAAGCAAATACTACAAGCTTTAATGGCTGAACAGCGGGAACGCCGCTTGAAGTAGCCGGAAGCAAATAATAAATACAGTGGTGCAGTGGGAACGCCGCTGAGGACACGAGAGCACGTGACACACACCGAGCACGTGACACACACCGAGCACGTGACGAAACACGGAAACACGGGAGGCAGGGAGGAGGGACCCAACCCTACCAACCTGACAGTCTGTGTGAACCTGTGTAAAGGAAGTGACAGGCCCTTCTGTACTTCAGTGAAGAGCACAAAGGGAGGGGGCTCTGTTCTCCTAACAAATTACAAACTTTACCAGATGTCTACAAACTACAAACCAGATGTCTACAAACTTTAGCAGATGAGTACCAGAAACCAAACTCTAAATCCTAATCCAAACAACAAACATAATATTCATACAATAATATATAATAATAAAATTACTTAATTATTCAGTAAAACTCATTTGTGCCCTGAGAGTCTGTTGTGGCGCTGTACACACGTTAAGATTAAATTTGGCAAAACTCAATATACAGGATTCGACTGAAACAGGTTCCTGCTTACCAAATCGATGTGCAAATCGACAAATATGCGATCCAAACTGCTCCGCGGCTTTCTGAAACTGTTTTACCACGTCGGGTCACCATTTGTTAAGTTTCATAAAAAACGGTCAGAAGTCGGTTGATCTCAAGCAAGAGGAGAAATTATGTAATAGCAACTTAACAAGTTCCACTTCAACCAATTCATCCAGCAGTACTTACCATATCACTGTTGACCTTCTGAAACCTGAAGGCCTACAGCTAAAAGTCCAGTTTAGTTCCCTGGGTTTGGGGCATGAAACGTGACCTGGACCCTGTGAGCTTAGCATTCACCAAGCACCTACAACAGGTTATGCCCATTAGGGTTTATATAAGCAGCAACGTAAAGCTCACAGGAAACCCACTCACCCATAGTTCTCAATAAAGGAATATCTGGGAACTGCATTCAGATCAGGAACTGGAGTAGCAACACATCCACATACACACGAAGGGGAACATGGTAGAACTGCATCACAGAAGCTCCAATATTAATGAGCTCTCCCAGAAAATACTGGTTGGATGCTCTTTCAGAGACCCAATTATCTACACGAGATAATCATTAAATACAAGCCACACACAAATACACTAATCTGTAACTAGATGACTGACATGGAAGTTCATACCACCATTAATTTCAGCATGTTACAAACCCATCATGAGTCTCAGGGAGAAGACAAGCATTTCCTTAGCAACATGGTAGAAGCATACAGAATCCAAACAGGCAGAGTGAGGACAGATACGTCAATAGGTTCTCCAGTTACAAACAGGTCTTTCTTCACTTTCACATGCACACTATTCTCAGTACACTATGCAGCTACACTATGAACAGCAGCAGGGATAGGTCTATCACAATGCACTGGAGCTGGTCTTGAGATCTGGGGCATGACTGGAAACCTCCAGTTTAGTGGCTTCACTGGTCCTTAAATGACCTGATGGGATTGAACATTTGATCAACTCTGCAGAGGATTTTGTACAGCATCTTGAATCAGCAGAGGTGAAGCTTGAGCTTCAGAACCTGCTGAAAACTTTAAAGGATCTTGAGATTGTCCCCATCTTGTCCACTTGGCCTCAGAAAATCCAACTACAACCAGAAACCAACCTTGTTTGGATCCCATTGCAATTAACTCTAAATCACATTAAAATGTCATGAAAATGTTTGACACTTTACTTTTATAATGATTTAGTTCAACTATAATCACCTCTTTTAGTTATTCTGATGTTCTTCTGAAGCTGTTGAGTTACACAGGATTATATTTGCATTAGAATCAAGCTTTTTGTTGTCTTCTGATTGGTTAATGATAATCTGGTTTGTGACATTCTGATAGTTTGGGTTAATGCCAAATTTTAGGCTCTGTGGATCCCAATATTAAGTTTAAGGTTCAACTTTCAGGTTTACTTGATGTCAAAAAAGCTCTAAAAAATTGTTATTTAAATCAGTTTGTGTTCTTTTTGTTCTGATAATTGATCAGTGCTCACACAACACTGTCTGCACGATGCTAATGTGCAGGTCTGCTTGGTTGGTGTGTTATGCTCAGTCCAGTGGGATGGTGCTGCAGCACCCCCTATTGACAAGAGGCGGAATACAGAGAAAATATAGATTGTTTTACTGCAGGGGTGCCCACACTTGTCTGGCCCGAGATCTACTTTTCCATCGGACAGATATACCAGGGTTAATAATTTTTTTTAGGCTTTTATATTAAAACCTGTTTACACACATCATGTTTGTATTGGGGGGGAACGTTGGCTTAGTGGTTAGCACGTTCACCTCTCAGTGTTAGGGATTCCCGGTTCGAATCCCAATCTGGGTGGAGTTTCCATGTTCTCCCCGTGTCCGAGTGAGTTTCCTCCGGCTTCTCCAGTTTCCTCCCACAGTCCAAAAACATGGATCAAGGTCAATTGAATTCTCCAAATTGCCCCATATAGAGTGTGTCTGTGTGAGTGAGTGTGTGCCCAGCGATAGATTTGCGCCCTGTCCTGGGTGTCTCTGCCCAGCGCCCGAGACGCTCTCCCCCCTGGATGGGCATGGGGAACCCCTCTGCAACCGTAATAGAGGATACAGCGGAAGATAATGGATGGATAGATGGATGTTAGTATTGTCGAATCAGCATAGAAAAGACGGCTTCAGATTGCCATTTTCACAGAAATTGCAGCAAATAGCATTGCAAAAACTTGGTTTTAGTACACCCAAACGACCAAACACAATGGAAGTGCAATGGCTATTTGGCAAATCAAGCAAATGCATTTTGAGTTTTACATTGTAAAAAAATATTCATCTCCCCCCCACTCTAAATGAAAGTGGTATTGTAGTCCTTTTGTCCTATTGGAGTCCTCGGTACCCAGTGACCACGGTTCTTCACTCATCTTGTCAGTCGAATAAAGTGCAAAAACACAAACAGAAACTATCTAATGTAATGTAATGTAAATGTAATGTAGGTGATTCGCAAGGCAGTGCTTCAGATTTAGGCATGGAGGCGTGGCCACGGAACGGTTTTTGGAACAGTAAGAGAGATGGGGGGGCAGACTGCTCGCTTACACAGCAATAGAGATTGCAATTCAGAATGAATCACATTGTGTGTGAATGTGTGTGCGTGTGTATGTGCTTCCGATAGTGTGCTGTAAAAAAAGCACTGATACGTGATTTTTTTTTTCAAACCTCCATCGCGATCTACCTGACACCCTTCAATACGATCGACATATTGAGCACCCCTGTTTTACTGTAATGAGTGAAGTTTTAAGGCCAAATTCTGATCAGAAGTTTGTAGAACGCAAAGTCACATTTAATACCTTCACCTTCGATTAGCTCATAATTTTGCTGTTGTTTGTTTCCAACCTATGTGCTGTGTAAATCATGTTCTGATTGCTGTGTTAAACTTTAACAAATTCAAACTACAATGGGATTACAATTCTGCTAAATAATAGCTTATGTTAATAAACCTGTTAGATGTTCAATAATAACACACTGGCAACATGACTGGACTCTGTATTTAAACTTCCAACCTACAGATTAACAGAACCATTTATGATCCATTTCTGAAACATGATCAGATATAATTCTAATAAATTGCTGAATTAGCACTCATTAAATTTAGAACACAGGTTGCTATAGAAACTGACAACCTCTTTAAATGTCTATCTTTGGAGTATAAATGTTTACAGTTAAGTATACTCATTCTCTTTTATGTTAGGATCTGGTGAAATTGAATATAACCGATATAATTGAATATAATTGAATATAATTGAATATAATCTGAATTCATCTTTTAATCTACTTTCTAGAATACACACCAGACAGGTCTTTTACTTTAAAGCACAGACTCATTGATTTTTAATTAATTATAAAATTAATGGGACTTCCGGTTTCCGCTCGACATGTGCTAGATGCGATTTTATGGGCTCCGTAGGGAGAGCAGTGATTTATTTAATTTAATGCACTTCTGACACACGCTGTTCAAATACAAGGTGACATAAACAGTAGGTGCAAGCTTTATAATTACTAAATTGCACTCACCATGCCTCAAAAGGCCTCTAAGTCAAGCAAAGTTCCTGGCGATTCTCAGCCGCTCATAGGGCCTGCTCTGGCGGCCTCATCCTCGGCCTCACCTTTGACATCCCCCCCCCGACGACCCTGCTCTGGTATCACGCATTGTCCTGCAGGTTCTGACTGAGCTGAGGGCGATTTTTAAAGAGGAGTTTCAGGCGATGAGAGAGGAGATGATCAAGGACATATCAGTTCACTTTGAAGTTCACAGTTGGTGAGATGGTGCAGTCCCTGTCCGCTTATTCTGATGAGACAGTTACGTTGCGAGCAAAGACAGAGGCCCTGGAGAAACAGGTGGAGGCTCTCAGTGCCAGAGCTGATGATTTGGAGTCGAGATCGAGACGCCAGAATCTCAGGATTCAGGGGGTGCCTGAAGAATTTTCGGTGACTCCCGCCTTCGTCTCTGAATTACTTAAGGAAGCGCTCGGCCTGGAGAATCTGCCTAAATTGGACCGCGCGCACAGGACGCTGGCTCCAAAAAGAGCCGGTGTAACCAGAGCGATCATTGTTCGTTTTCACCGTTACTTTGACTGTGACGATGTTCTGAGACGTGCGAAACAGAAAGGCTGGATGGAAGTTAGAGGTATGAAACTGGCTGTATTCCAGGACTTCACCGCTAAGGTGGCCAAACAGCGTGTTTAACGAGGTGCGCTCGCTTTTGCGCCAGGGAGGCTTCGTGTTACTGTGGACGGCAAAGACACGGTGTTTACATCCGCTGCGGAGGCAAGGGAGTTTATCTCCAAGATCCACTGAGTTTTAAACATTGTGACTCGGAGCCAGAGATTTAACTTTCGTTCCTGTACTGTTAATACACGCGGAGACGTTGGGACCCGCGTCACACACTTCCCGTTCAAGTGAACTTAATGGAGATTATTTTGGATTTGGGACAGACCCTGTTCTTGGTTTAACACACGACTGAAACCGCTGAGGGTACCGTGGATAATTCACTTCCTTGTTGCGCACTTCATAGTGCACTTGAAAATTAGCCACGCCTGCTGTGCATTGTGTTGCGGATTAGGACGCGCCCTGAAGCTGGGGCCGCGCAGCACTGCTTGCTCTGCATATACTCAGAGAATAACTGTTGCATATTGTGTTTTAAAGTTGATGTTTGAATCTAGTCCCGAAGTGGTTTAAGGGAAGATGTTTGGTTCTCACAATGTTATGGCTGTTTTCGTTTGGACCAATAAGCGTTTATACTGTTTATTGATGACATTCACGGTGATGCTGTGATTAAGCCTTGCTATCTTTTTTTTTATGTAAGACTTGTGTACAGACTGCACCTCATAAGGATTTTTGAATATGGTACTTGTTGCCCTGCGGAGTCAGAGTTCGGACACATGTTAAGCTATCGGGGGCGCACATTTTGGGGGTTGTTTTCGCCACGTCCTTCCCCTCTGTTCGGGTTGAGATGTGGCGGGGTAGGGGTAGGGGGTGGGTGGGTTCGTTGTGTGGGTTATTGTTTTTATCTATTTATGTATCTATTTTCTTTTATTATTATTATTCCCCCCCCCCCCCCCCCCTTTTTTTTTTTTCTTCTTTCTCCTTTCTTACTTCCCACTTCCCTTCTCCCTCAGCCGGCTGTTGTGCCTTCATACTGTTATAATTACAAACTTAATTAAATGAGTGCACCTCAATCGTTATCAGGCTCTAGCCTAAATTTCATATCCTGGAACGTCAGAGGCTTAAATAATTCAGTTAAACGTGCCAAAATTTTTGCTCATCTCAAATTATTAAATGCTGATATTATATTCCTACAGGAGACACATCTTGAGAATGGACACCACAACAAATTGAAATGCTCTTGGATTGATAGTTTTTATCACTATAAATTCAGAACTAAAAGCAGAGGAGTAGCTATCCTTATTAGAAGTGGGGTCTCGTTCGATGTAGATGATGTTATTGTTGACGTAAATGAAAGATTTTTAATAGTCCGTGGAAAATTGTGTAATGTCCCAGTTCTGCTGGTGAATATGTATGCCCCAAATTGTGACGACCCGGGTTTCACTCACAAGCTATTCCAATCTTTACCTGATTGGCACACTCATTCTTTGATACTAGGGGGGGACCTAAATTGTACAATTAATCCAACACTCGACAGATCAGATTCACGTGCTATACCCCGCTCCTTACTTTCTGAAGCGTTGGCTGACTTTATGTCTACTAATGGTCTCCTTGACCCTTGGCGATTTTATAACCCACAAGCTAAGGTTTTTTCATTCTACTCCCACCCACAGTTTATTCACGTATTGACTACTTTTTTTATTGACAATTCTATTATTTCAAGGGTTAAACATATCATCTACCACCCAATAGTTATTTCAGATCACGCCCCGGTGGCACTTAGCATCAATTTTCCAAAAAATTACAGGTTTACTACTCCGTGGAGGTTAAACACACTCCTATTATCTGATAACGCTTTCAATAATTTTATTTCATCCTCAATAGATGATTATATAGCTCTTAATAAAAGTGATTCAGTTTCTTACTCCCTTTTGTGGGAATCACTTAAAGCTTATCTGTGAGGCCAAATTATATTTTACACGTCGCATTTGAACAAAACGCGTAAGCTCAAGTTGCAGACTTTGCTAACTGATATCGCTAAAGCGGTTGAACTTAATTCAGCGAACCCGTCACCCCAGCTACTGAAACGTTTGGAGTTACAAACAGAGTATGACTTAAATTCCACAGCCGAAGTTGAGAAGCTCCTGCTTCGTACACGGAGTGCATTTTTTGAGCACGGCGACCAACCCTCAAGACTGCTAGCACATCAGCTGAGGGGAACGATGGCCTCACGGTCTATTTCTCGTATTGTTGATTCCGCTGGTGAGCTCTGTACAGACCCGCTGGCCATAAATTCCGCTTTTTAGGATTTTTATGCAGCACTGTATCAGTCCGAATCTTTGCCTGATAGCCTAGAGATGTCGTCCTTTTTTGACAATTTGGGGCTTCCAACTTTGGGCCGGAGCGTGGCTAGTGATCTTGATTCCCCTTTCACTTTGGCTGAGATTATTAGTTCTATTAACAATATGCAAACCAGTAAGGCACCGGGACCAGATGGTTTTCCGGTCAAATTTTTCAAAAAATTTAAGGACAAGTTGGCGCCGTTGCTGTTGGCCGTGTTTGACGAGTCCCTGAGCTTGGGCTCTCTTCCACCAACTTTATGGGTGGCATCTATATCTCTTTTACTAAAAAAGAATAAAGATACATCGTGCTCCTCATACAGACCGTTGTCCCTCCTGAATGTCGATGTCAAAATTTTAGCTAAGGTTTTGGCCTCACGTCTTGAGGATGTACTCCCGGATGTAATTTCACATGATCAAAATGGTTTTGTCAAAGGTCGTCATCTTTTTTTTAATGTTCGCACACTTCTAAATGTGGTTTATTCTGATCATTCCCTTTCTGTTCCTGAAGTCATAGTATCACTGGATGCTGAAAAAGCATTCGATCGGGTCGAATGGAAATATCTTTTTACAGTTTTACATCGATATGGATTTGGCGAGAAATTCATATCCTGGATTAAATTACTTTATACATGTCCCCGAGCTAGTGTGCGTACAAATAATTCTAATTTGGAATACTTTACATTGTCACGTGGGACTAGACAAGGTTGCCCTCTCTCTCCGTTGCTGTTTGCTCTAGCAATCTAACCACTTTCCGTGGCACTAAAATCGCTCACATCATTTCGAGGTCTGGGGTGGGGTGGATTTAAAATTGTCATTATATGCGGATGACCTACTTTTATATGTGTCTGATCCAGCTAACTCTCTTCCCCCCATTCTTACACTTCTTAAGACATTTGGCACATTTTCAGGTTACAAGGTGAATCTCCAAAAAAGAGAATGTTATCCTGTTAACGTTCTACCTTTACGTTTAAATCAAGCAGATGTGCCATTCAAATTGACACCAGACGGCTTTAGATATCTAGGTGTTCATGTTTCCCGCACTTTGTCGCTATTGTTTGGTGCGAATTACTCCGTGCTGATAGATAAGCTGATTTTCCATCGTGCTGATGGAAAATATATATAAAAAAAAAAAATGGGGGAAGAGAAGAAAAAAAAAAAAAAAGAAAGGAATATAAGGAATGTGTGTGAAATTGTTTGTGTGTGTAAAGATTCTTCTTTTTCCTCAATAAAAAGACTCATAAATATATATATATATATATATATATATATATATATATATATATATATATATATATATATATATATATATATAATTATTTTATTTATGAAATATCAAAATAAAAAAAAAGAATTGAGACTGGCCAATGGACAATGTAGCACAAAGGGTTATGTGGAAGGTGAGTTGGATCATCTCTAATGAAGTCAGGATTCTGGTGGATGGATGGAAGCTCTGTACATGCATTACTTCCTGTTTCAAGACTTGTTTTGGTGCAGACGTGTTGGTGTCCTCTCCTCCAAAGTTCCTTCTTTTTTCTTTCCTTATACACCTGCTGACACAATCCTCCATTTCTTCAGCCAGCTGCTCCAGCCACCTCTCCACCACCTCTCTAGGTTTAATTAACACACCTTCTTTTTCCACTTATTGATGGGCTCTCTCCACTGAGCCTCTCTTTCCTCCATCTTTTTTCTTTCTTCGTCCAGCTGCTGATGCATTGCTTTTATTTCTACATCCAGCTCCTCCAACCTAATCTCAGCATCCAGTGTCTCCACTCTAGATTTCATCAACATAATGTCCTTCTCCTCCACCTTATCTTTCCACCCGTTGATGGACTCTCTCCACTGATCCTCTCTTTCCTCCATCTTTTTTCTTTCTTCATTCAGCTGTTGACGCATTTTTTCCATTTCTTTATTCAGCTGCTCCACCCTCCTTTCCACCTCCTCTTTCTCCTCTCTAGATTTCATTAACAAACTGTCCTTCTCCTCCACCTTCTCATTCCACTTGTTGGTGACCTCTTTCACCTGAGCCTCTCTTTCCTCCATCCTCTGTCTTTCTTCCTCCATCTGCTGTCGTGTTGATTTTATTTCGTTCATCAGCTGATTAATTTTCATGTCCTTTTCACTCACAAGTTTTTCCAAATACTCCAGTTTTTTATCCATGTAATGTTTTTTTTCCTCCTCCTCTTTCCACTCGTTGGTGACCTCTCTCTCCTGATCCTCTCTTTCCTCCATCTTTCTTTTCTTGTCCAGCTGTTGCTGCATTTCTTCATTCCGCCGCACCTTGGTGGTCAGGGAGTCAATGGTGTTGATCAGTCGCAGATTTTCACTTTGTAATGTTGATTCTTTACTCTGCAGAGTCGAGTTCAGAGCTTCGTCCTCCTGATGAAACCACATCCTGAGCGCCTTCTCTATTTGTAACGCTTCCTTTAGTGCTGTAATTCGGGCTTTCCGGGGTTTGGCTCTGATTTTTTTGAGGCTGGCACTTGGACCAGCTCTTCTCTTCTTGTCTTCTGGACACAACTTCTTGTCTTCTAGACTTGTTCAACTGTCACAAGATCTTCACCTGCTGAAAGGCTCCGGGTGTTTTAAAGTCTACTGTAACATCAAAAGGAAAATGTATTTCAAATGCTTAAAGTAACAAACTTTACATCTGCTGTGATGAAGCTCCATCCCCCACTAGAACCTGTAGTGCCACAAAGAGGGGCAGCTTTAAACCACAACCATGGCCATGTGAGGTTCATTCAGTCAAAAAAAGAGCTTGTAGAATTAGCTTATTAATTTATTTAATATTTTTATTAAATAAGTGACTAAATGACATGAATATCAGGAGTCATGGATCTGGTGCAGTCATGACTGTAATCTTTCACTGCAACATCACAACAACCTCTGTTGAACATCTGTAGACAGAGCTGGACTGAAAATCTGGCATTTGGGGCATTTCCCCTGAAAAATTGTGAACAGATTTCTGTAATCTGGTTTGTTATTTTTCTGGCAGGTGGATTTTGTGGAATGAAGCTTCATTTATTGTTGATCAACTAAAAGCTGAGCTCAGTACATTTTACAGCAGCTCACCAACACTGCCGACATTATATCTCACGTTAAAGTCAAACATCTCAGTGTAAATCACATTTCTCTTACCTGAATCTGATCTGAAGAAACTTAAATAACAGTCAGACAATCTGCAGAGCGTTCTGTAACTCAACCTGAGCTTCGTCTGAACACACCTGAGTTTCACAGTTCTAAGTGAAATTCTATTAGTTTTATTGCTATGGCTACCACTACTCTCAGTGTTCTGAGGTTGTTGGGAACGTTCCATCATACTCTATGGACATTAGAGAATTTAGAAAACCTAAAGAATGGTTTGGACAGATTATGGGTGTTTTTTTTCTTTCCCACAACATTATTTCTTTATTCTATGGCTTCAAATATAAAAGGATAATTAAGCAAATTATGATGTCATTTACCAAATTATGATGTCATTTACCCAGTGGGAGGGAACAGTCGGGAACACATACATGAACTAGACTTATATTTCCTGTAGGAACTACAGAGAGGGCTTGAAATGTTGAGAAGAGGGCAGTAAAAATTGCCCTGATGCAGGTTCTGTGCACTGTGGGAGCTGAAATGTACAGCAGGCTATGCTGGCGACGTCACTTGGACACGCCCCCTAATCCTGATTGGACATTGTTTGTGTGAGTAAGAGTAACCTTCCCATAGGAATGAATGAATGATAAAGTGAACATAAAGTGCACTCTGGAGTTTTGTGGCTCAAAAAATTGCCAAGTTACGCAAAACCTAAATTTATTTAAAACTATAAACACCCCAAAAATACATAACACATACACGTACACGTCTTACATACATGTCTTCATCGTCACAGTGCCAAAACTGAACAAGGCTTTAAGGAAGCGGCACGGAGAGTAAAGGTCACACGTGCATGGGCGATCTGGAATCCAATGAACGGGACAGTACAAAAACAATCCAAACAGAACTCATTAATTGAATAAATATTTCAGCCCCATTTAACACTTTCTCTTTATTGAATACTAAGTCACATTATTTTGTCTCTGGACACTGATTTGTCTCTCTTATATGTGGTATGGTAGGTGTTGGCTCTAGGGTTTTACACAAAACAATATACAATAACTACACACACACATATACATATATATATATATATATATATATATATATATATATATATATATATACATCCATTATCTTCTGCTTTATCACGGGGGGGCTCCCCATGCCCATCCAGGGGCGAACGTATCGAGCGCTGGGCAGATACACCCAGGACAGGGCGCCAATCCATCGCTGGGAACACACTCACTCATACAGACACGCACACATACACACTCTATACATAACTTGGAGAACTCAATTGACTTGATCCATGTTTTTGGACTATGGGAGGAAACCGGAGAACCCAGAGGAAACCCACGCAGACACAGGGAGTACATGGAAACTCCACCCAGATGGGGATTGGAACCGGGAATCCCTAACGCTGAGAGGAAAACTTGCTAACCACTTAGCCACAGTGCCACCTATATACAGTATATAAATATATATATATATATATATATATATATATATATATATATATATATATATATATATATATATATATAATATATATATATATATATATTACGGAGCCCCTAAAGGGACATGAGCAAAAAAAATTTCCAGAGGAACATGAGTAAAAAAAATCTTTTTTTACTTATGTCGTGCGCACCACTAACTAACTCGTGCGCATGAGTTATTAAGTGGTGCGCACGAGATATTATGTGAATCATAATCTGACAATAAACAGACATGACGCGCTGTTACAACGATAGCATTTGCACTAGGACATGCGCTCTCCGACACTATGGCTGTTTGACAGATCCACAGATAAATAAAGAACACGAATATAAATAAACGTTTCTTTCTAGGAATCTTTCTAGGAATGTAACTCCGGAATGCCGAATAGTGCTGAGTTCGACCGAAACTCGTTTGCATGTTCTCCCCGTTGCTTATTGCTTGGGAATTTCATTTTACCCCAAAAACAGTAAAGCAATGGAGTTAAAGGTGGCGATAACACAACTGAATTTCATATGTCTTATAATAATGTCTTATTTTGAAAGACAGGCCACTGTATTTGATGAGATGAAGTGTACATGTCTAGGATGAGATGAACGTAACCAGTGTTCTTCCGCAGATACACGTATGGAAAAACAGATGTTTTCTAAGAATCATGCATGCCTATGTGTACATTTGACTGTGTACCGCATTGTGAATGTTTTACATTCGAACCAAATCGGAAATGTGAATGAATTTATTCCCTGAAGATTCTACGTCGGTAAAGTTAGTTTGATATTCGACATTCGGCAGACATTCGCGTTTTGCTCCGCCTCCCACTTTCAATCAAAGTGCATTTTATAAAATGCATTTTATAAATCACTACGGAATCGTGAACAAACTACAAACTTTATATTTTGTCAAAATTCCCGGTCAGTTGATTTATCCGAGTAAATCGTCCAATATAGCTGGAATGGCAGCTGCAGCGTTAGGTGACAGCAAGGGACCGTCTATAAAATCCAGTCATTGCGGAAATACCGAAAATACCGGAAATACCGAAACTGATATAAGGATCATGCTAGTGATAATTAAAAACAATAAAAAAAAAACAATATAATGTGAAAATAATAACTAGACATGAAAAAATCTTTAATTTTGAATGATGATTTTAAAATTCCATGTAAATTCCATGTTCCAAAATTAACTTCAACTGTAAAATATTAATATTGCAATTAAATATAATCTCACTTGTAGTTTACAGAAAGGCACATGAAAAATATATTGCAACCTTCAGTTTGGGAATATATCCATCTGCTAGTTTTTGGTTCATTTTTTAAAGTTACAAATTCATCCTGTGAAACAACAGAATGACACAATAATCAAAAAGCACATGTAGTTCACAGAGGAACAGCAGGGGAACATTCTACAACCTTCAGTTTTGGAAAATATTCTTTGGTTGATTTTTGGTTCATTTTTTAAAGTTACAAATTCCTCCTGTGAACCAGCAAAATAGTATAATATAAAAGCACTTGTAGTTCATAGAGACACAGCTAGGGAACATACTACAACCTTCAGTTTGGGAAGATATCCATCTGCTGATTTTTGGTTCATTTTTTAAAGTTACAAATTCCTCCTGTGAAACATCAGAATGACATAATAATAAAAAAGCACTTGTAGTTCATAGAGACACAGCTAGGGAACATACTACAACCTTCTGTTTGTGAAAATATCCATCTGCTGATTTTTGGCTCATTCTTTAATGTTACAAATTCCTACTGCGAAACAGCAAAATAGTTTAATAATATAACAACAGTTGTAGTTCATAAAGACACAACTAGGGAACATACTACAATGTTTATTTTGGAAATATATTCGTCGGTTGAATTTTGGTTAATTTTTTAAAGTTACAAATTCATCCTGTGAAACAGCAAAATAGTATAATAATATAAAAGCACTTGTAGTTCATAGAGACACAGCTAGGGAACATACTACAACCTTCAGTTTGGAAATATATCCATCTGCTGATATTTGGTTAATTTTTTAATGTTACAAATTCCTCCTGTGAACCAGAAAAATGACATAATGATATAAAAACACTTGTAGTTCATAGAGACACAGCTAGGGAACATACAACAACCTTCTATATTTTTCAGTTGATTTTTGGTTAAAATTTTAATGTTACAAATTCCTCCTTTGAAACAGTGAAACTCCTCCTTGGATCACCACCTTACCGTGGTGGAGGAGTTTGCGTGCTTGAATCCTAGGAGCTATGTTGTCTGGGGCAAAAAGCCCCTGGCAGGGTCTCCCAAGGCAAATTGGTCCTAGGTGACAGGCCAGACAAAGAGTGGTCCAATAAAAACCCCTATGAAAAGAAACACCAGGAATACGTGTACCCTGCCCGATATAGGGTTATCGGGGCCCCACCCTGGAGCCAGGCCCGGGGATGGGGTTCGTCAGCGAGCGTCTTGTGGTCGGGCACTTTCCCGTGGTGCCCAGCCGGGCCCAGCCCGAAGGAGTTACATGGGTTTCCCCTCAAATGGGCTCACCACCTGTGGGGGGGGTAGTAATAGGGGTTCGGTGCAGTGTGGATCGGGCGGTGGCCGGAGGCGTGGGCCTGGGCGTCGCGATCCTCGGTTGCTGAAATTGGCTTTCGGAACTTGGAACGTCACTTCAGTGGCAGGGAAGGAGCCTGAGCTGGTGCGGGAGGTTGAGAGATACCGGCTAGATATAGTCGGGCTCACCTCAACGTACAGCTTGAGTTCTGGGTCCAATCTCCTTGAGAGGGGACTCTGTTCTTTTCTGGAGTTGCCCATGGTGAGAGGCGTCGGGCAGGTGTGGGCTTTCTCATGGCCCCCCGGCTTGACGCGTGCATGTTGGGGTTTTCTCCGGTGGACGAGAGGGTAGCTTCCCTACGCCTTCGGGTTGGGGAACGGGTACTGACTGTTGTCTGCGCTTCTGCGCCGAACAGCAGTTCAGAGTACCCAGCCTTCTTGGAATCTGTGGGGGGGGGGGGGGGGGTACTGGAAAGTGCTCCCCCTGGAGACTCTGTAGTCTTACTGGGGGACTTCAACACTCACGTGGGCAATGACAGTGAGACCTGAAGAGGTGTGATTGGGATGAACGGCCTCTCTGATCTGAACCCGAGTGGTGTTCGGTTGTTGGACTTCTGTGCAAATCACGGTTTGTCCATCACGAACACCATGTTCGAGCACAAGGGTGTCCATAAGTGCACATGGCGCCAGGATGCCCTAGGCCACAGTTCAATGATCGACTTTGTAGTGGTGTCATTGGACTTGCGGCCATGTGTCTTGGACACTCGGGTGAAGAGAGGAGCTGAGCTGTCAACTGATCACCACCTGGTGGTGAGTTGGATCAGATGGTGGGGGAAGATGCCGGTCAGACCAGGCAGACCTAAACGTATAGTGAGGGTTTGCTGGGAACGTCTGGCAGAAGAACCCGTCAGACAGATGTTCAACTCTCACCTCCGTCAGAGCTTCAACCACATTCCAGGGGAGGTGGGGGACATTGAGCCTGAATGGGCCATGTTCCGTTCCTCCATTGTTGAGGCGGCGGACAGGAGCTGTGGTCGAAAGGTAGTCGGTGCCTGTCGTGGCGGTAACCCTCGAACACGGTGGTGGTCACCCCGTGTAAGGGATGCCGTCAAGCTGAAGAAGGAGTCCTATCAGGCATGGTTGGCTTGTGGGACTCCAGAAGCAGCTGACCGGTACCGACAGGCCAAGCGATTTGCGGCTTCGTGCGTCTTGGAGGCAAAAACCCGGGTGTGGGAGGAGTTCGGTGATACATTGGAAAGTGACTTTCGGTCGGCTCCTAGAAGATTCTGGCAAACTGTCAGGCGACTCAGGAGGGGAAAGCAGTGTGCCACCAACACAGTATATAGTGGAGGGGGTGCACTGTTGACTTCGACTGGGGACGTCATTAGGCGGTGGAAGGAATACTTCAAGGACCTTCTCAATCCCACCAATATGCCCTCCGGAGAGGAGGCAGAGTCAGAGGACCCGGGGGGAGGCTTGTCCATCACTGTGGCTGAAGTCGCTAAGGTAGTCAGAGGGCTCCTTGGTGGCAGGGCTTCTGGGGTGGATGAGATCCGCCCGGAGTTCCTCAAAGCTCTGGATGTTGTGGGGCAGTCTTGGCTGACGCGCCTTTTCAACATTGCATGGTCATCGGGTGCCTCTAGACTGGCAGACGGGGGTGGTGGTGCCTCTTTTTAAAAAGGGGGACCGGAGGGTGTGTTCCAATTACAGGGGAATTACACTCCTCAGCCGCCCCGGCAAAGTCTATGCAGGGGTACTGGAGAAGAGAGTCCGACTGATAGTCGAACCTCGGATCCAGGAGGAGCAGTGTGGTTTTCGTCCTGGCCGTGGAACACTGGACCAGCTCTTCACTCTCTCCAGGATCCTCGAGGGTTCATGGGAGTTTGCCCAACCAGTCTACATGTGCTTTGTAGATCTGGAGAAGGCTTTCGACTGTGTCCCCCGGGTATTCTGTGGGAGGTGCTTCGTGAGTATGGGGCACATGGCTCCTTACTACGGGCCATTCAGTCCCTGTATTTGCGAAGCAGGAGCTTGGTTCGCATGGCTGGCAGTAAGTCGGATTGGTTTCCAGTGAGGGTTGGACTCCGTCAGGGCTGTCCTTTGTCACCGGTTCTGTTCATAATTTACATGGATAGAATTTCTAGGCGCAGCCAGGGGATGGAGGGTGTCCGGTTTGGTGATCTGAGGATCACGTCGCTGCTGTTTGCAGACGATGTGGTCCTGTTAGCATCATCAGGCTGCGAACTTCAGGTCTTACTGGATCGGTTTGCAGCCGAGTGTGAAGCGGCCGGGATGAGAATCAGCACCTCCAAATCTGAGTAGAGAGTCCTCTCTGGGTCAGGGATCAGATCTTGCCTCAAGTGGAGGAGTTTAAGTATCTCGGGGTTTTGTTCACGAGTAATGGTAAGATGGAGCATGAGATTGACAGACGGATCAGCGCGGGGTCAGCAGTAATGCGGACCCTATACTGGTCTGTTGTGGTAAAGAAGGAGCTGAGCCACAAGGCAAGGCTCTCGATTTACCAGTCGATCTATGTTCCAACCCTCATCTATGGCCATGAGCTTTGGGTAATGACAAAGATCGCGAATACAAGCGGCCGAAATGGGTTTTCTCCGCAGGGTGGCAGGGCTCTCCCTTAGAGATAGGGTGAGAAGCTCGGTCATCCGGGGAGCCGCTACTCCTCCGCATCGAAAGGAGCCAGTTGAGGTGGTTCGGGCATCTGCTAAGGATGCCTCCTGGGCGCCTTCCTAGGGAGGTGTTCCAGGCAAGTCCGGCTGGAAGGAGACCCCGGGGAAGACCCAGGACACGCTGGAGGGATTATATCTCTCAGCTGGTCTGGGAACGCCTCGGGGTTCCCCCAGTCGAGCTGGTGGAGGTGGCTGGGGCGAGGGAGGTCTGAGTCTCCCTACTTCGGTTGCTGCCCCCGCGACCCGAACCCCGGACAAGCTAGATAATGGAAGATAATGGATGGATGGATGGATGGAAACAGTGAAATGGCATAATAACATAACACTTGTAGTTCATAGAGGCACAGCTGAGAAATAGTTCCATTGGTTACATTAAAAAAAAAATCGTTGATTAAACTGGTTCTATTATGGCCTTAAAACATGATTTCGGAAGCACAATTTACAAAACTTTTGTGTTTTTTGGCAATGAGTATTTGCACTTATAATATAATTTAATGTTGACCCAACTATGACACCTTTTGAAGTTTTACTACAATATTTGATGTACAATATTTGATCAGTAGTGCTTAGTCGTACATTCCACAAATATATTTGTGTACACAAATAAGACAGACAGAAATTGTGTCAGATTTGAAAAACTATTTATTGAATGCAACATCCTGGTAAAGATCAAATTAAAAAACAAAGAAGTAAATATAAAAATAATAACAAAGTTAATTTACACTAATTACACAAAACATATATTTATCTCAAATATAATTAATTCATTCATTTTCTTCCACTTTATCCTCTACTAGGGTCGTGGGGTGGTGATGAGGGGGTTTCCCATGCCCATCCAGGGGGAATGTTTTGGGCGCTGGGCAGATACACCTAGGACAGGACGCCAATCTATCACTGGCACACACACACAGACACAAACAAACACACTCTATATGGGGCAATTTGGAGAATTCAATTGACCTTGATCATTGTTTTTGGACTGTGGGAGGAAACCGGAGAAACCGGAGGAAACCCACTCGAACACAGGGAGAACATGTAAATTCCACCCAGATTGGGATTGAAACCGAGAATCCCTAGCATAGATCACTAAGCCAAATATGTTCCCTAGCTGTGTCTCTGTGAACTACAAGTGTTTTTATATTATTATACCATTTTACTGGTTCACAGGAGGAATTTGTAACATTAAACAATTAACCAAAAATCAGCAGAAGGATATTTTCTTTTATATTATTATGTCATTTTGCAGTTTTGCAGTAGAAATTTTTAATTTTAAAAATTTAACCAAAAATCAACCGACGAATATATTCCCAAAATGAAGGTTGTAGTATGTTCCCTAGCTGTTCCTCTATGAACTACAGGTGCTTTTATATTAATATAATATTTTGCTGGTTCACAGGAGGAATTTGTAACATTCAAATTTTAACCAAAAATCAACCGAAGAATACATTCCCAAACAGAAGGTTGTAGTATGTTCCCTAGCTGTGTCTCTATGAACTACAAGTGTTTTTATATTATTATACCATTTTGCTGGTTCACAGGAGGAACTTGTAACTTTTAAAAATGAACCAAAAATCAACCAACGAATATATTCTCAAAATAAAGGTTGTACTATGTTCCCTAGCTGTGTCTCTATGAACTACAAGTGCTTTTATATTATTATACTATTTTGCTGGTTCACAGGAGGAACTTGTAACTTTACAAAATGAACCAAAAATCAACCAAAGAATATTTTCCCAAACTGAAGGTTGTAGTATGTTCCCCTGCTGTTCCTCTGTGAACTACATGTGCTTTTTTATTATTGTGTCATTCTGCTGTTTCACAGGATGAATTTGTAACTTTAAAAAATGAACCAAAAACTAGCAGATGGATATATTCCCAAACTGAAGGTTGCAGTATATTTTTCATGTGCCTTTCTGTAAACTACAAGTGAGATTATATTTAATTGCAATATTAATATTTTACAGTTGAAGTTAATTTTGTATAACATGGAATTTTAAAACCATTCAACACTAAAGATTTTTTCATGTCTAGTTATTATTTTCACATTATATTGTTTTTTTTTTGTTTTGTTTTTTTGTTTTTTTTTTGGGCGGGGGATTTAAGTGTTTTTAATTATCACCAGCATGATCCTTATATCCTTATATCCTTATATATGTAATGTTTTTCGGTATTTCCGCAATGACTGGATTTTATAGACGGTCCCTTGCTGTCACCTAACGCTGCAGCTGCCATTCCGGCTATATTGGACGATTTACTCGGATAAATCAACTGACCGGGAATTTTGACAAAATATAAAGTTTGTAGTTTGTTCTCGATTCCGTAGTGATTTATAAAATGCAATTAAAATAATTTTAGGGCTTTGATTGAAAGTGGGAGGCGGAGCAAAACGCGAATGTCTGCCGAATGTCGAATATCAAACTAACTTTACCGACGTCATTATATAAAGGTAGCATAATAAAATAAGTGTATAACAGACTGTCGAAATGAGCTACCTTCATTAAATAAAGGTAGCTTAATAAAATAAATGTTGTAATAATAATAATAATGATAATAATAATATGATTATTATTAGGTAGGATAACTCGACAGTATCCTCTATCTATTTAAGCTACCGATGGCATTTTTTGCGACCGGTAGCCTAATTTGACAGGGTAGCGCAACTCGACAGAATCTGCTATCGATTAACGCTACTGGTAGCCTATCTCGATTGATTGATCTTGATTTTTCGATTTGAGTTTTTGGTTTTCATTTCTCCTTATTTTTGCGAAAATAAATAAATAAATACTTTCTGTTTTTTTGGAACAAGGTCGGACTATTTTTTGTAACGTCACGCAGCATGACATAAGTAATGCTGATAATGCTGTGATATTAAACACACGATGCAAGCAAGTAATTGTAATCATGATTTAGTATAAAAGCTGCATCCAGGAAGGCAGCTGAGTGTTTAAGTGGAGATTCCATGTTTATCTTTTTATTTTTGGTTGTCAATCACAAATTATGCTAGAAAATTAATTACATTTTTAATAATGATCCTTAAAGGAAGTTTGGATAAGATTTCCATAATTCAAATTTTACAGTGCAATTAAATATGTAAATAGCTTGTAAAGGTGTTTCTTGAGAAACATTAAAAAAAAAAATAATAATAATAATTTTCAGATAATTGTTTACCACTGGAGATTATCTGGTAATTTTTTATATACAAATACTTTTTGTGTACAATGTTTTTGTACAATGTTTTTGATATATTAATTTTAATTTGTTGTATGGTGTATATTTATTTATTTCCTATATAAGCATGTACATATCTTTTTATTTTTTTTATTTTTTTTTGATCCTGTAACTGCTTAAAAACATTTAATTTTCATTAAGTACATCCTTTTATAACAACTTCAACACAACACAAAACTTGTGCTGGCGGCGTGCTCCACATCTGCGACTCACAACGGGGGGGTGATTTCACAAACTGAACCGGACCATCAGTCCAGAGCTCCTCAGAGTTTAGAAGAGTGCGTACAGGCAGAATATGCCCATACAGGTACGACTCGCCCGCCTCATCATCTAAGATCTCGATGATATCGAGACCTTACTCCGCGCAGAGCGACTCATACCCACTCCTCCATATTAACTCATCATCAGAGTCATACCACTCCAACGTAGCCATAAGCTCAGATGTGCGGTTACGGCGAACCAATGCACTGGTGGAAGACGGAACGCTCCGTGAGTACACAGGTCTCCGCAAGAACAATACAAAAAAGAGCTTATCTGGGTTCTGAACTCCCCAAATTCATCGGCAAGTCTTTCTGTCAAACTTGCTTACCTAACACGGAACGGCTGCGCAGCGTAATGCGCAGAGCCGAAGCGCCTGAACGCGCTGAGTTCAGACACACCAGGTAGCATAAAAGGGGAATTTATTACTTTAAGGTGTAGGGACACCAACATGAAAGGTAACACACAACGAGATGACATGGAAACAAAGACGTGCACGGGGGAAGGGAAACACGGAACCTAAATACAGAAACCCCCCATCACGTGCACCAAAACAAACCAATCACCCAACGGAGTAAATAACTACACTAATGAGGGACAGGTGCCCTAGGCATTTGTAACAGTTTCGCAATGCAGCAGGTGATTGATAAAGGTTTATGATTAAAAAAGCACATCACAAAGTCAGTCAAAACTGGGAAACGACTGACCTAATGGACAGACATTTAATCATACAGTATAACACTTTTTTGCATTTATTCGTTATTAGAATTCCCAGCACAGCGACGCGTTCCCCAAGCCCCTAGCGTTCCCCTTCTAGGCAGCGCGCGCGCTCCGTGCACCAGGTGAGGCTCATGATTTCCGGGTTCTTCCCTATACTATTTAAGGCTTCCTGTTTCGCTGCTCGAGTGCGAAGTAGTGATCGTTTTGCGACATACCAAGCGTTATCCCAGTAATATCTCCTGCCGATTGCCTTCCTTGCTTTCTTCCGTGTTTTTCTCCGTTGGGTAAGTGTGAGTTCGATTGTGTTTAGCGTTAGCGTGTATCTCCGTGTTTTCCCCGTTTGAACTTACCTCTTGTACTCCCTCTCGCTCGTCCTTCGTCCCTGTCCTTTCCCTCCTTCCCTTAGTTTAGGATTCCTGTGTGTGTGTGGAGTTTGAGTGTAAAGTCCGTGTCTGTCCATTGTTTATAGCCCCCTTAACACATTTTCACTTTGCTCACTAACCACTCCCCCTGTCTGTGACTTAACACATTTACTCCACCTAAGCACTAACCCTTCTTCTGTCTCCTGGTTCCCGTTCCCCGTCGGTGTGCTTCCTCTCCCGCCGTTCACTCTAGGTTCCTCCTGGTTGCCGCCTCATCCAGCACTTCACCTCCTCTATCTGTCTCTTTTCTATTTAGCTTCTTCTTTCCCGCTATTTTCCGTTCTCTGTGTTTATGTCAGTGTTCCCGCGGTTCCCCCGTCTCCCCGCCTATCACGGTCCATCTCTCCGGCTTATTGATTTCAGCTGGTGACTATTCTCCACCAACTTTATTTCCTATTTAAGGATCTTTGTTCTCTCCCGCAGTTCACGTTTGATTAACGCTGTGCTTGTGTGTATACTGGATCTCCATTTTTTGCTCAGGTTCTCGGAGCGACGCTATCGCTTCCCTCAGCAACTGTCTCTACAGTCTCAGACAGCGGTTTGGACGATCACGTGTCTGCAAGGAAGGAGGAGTAACGTGTCCCAGTTCCCACACAGCAGGAAGCGGAAACTCTCACGTCATCGGTCTACAGCTACGTCACGGGTGACGCTGACCCCGTTCCCAGGGTCACGCGCCGACCGATTCGTTTCCGGCATTTTTGAAACTGCGGCGTTCCAGTTCTTTTGTTTCATTTTTTGTTGAACGCCATCGTTTTTTCCTGACGCTAAGGGATCTGCTATTAAACAGAAACTGAACTGTTCTTGATTTGTCTTCTGTTTTGCCCCGCACGTCGTGACAGTTTATTCCCCGGTGTGTTATTTGGTGGTTGATGTTGGTTTGTGTTCTTTTTGTCTGTGTGCTCTGATTGATACCAGGTTCGTATCCTGTCCTGGTCATCAAGCCACGCTCGACATCTGCCGATTACCACAGTGTTCCTGCTGCCAATTATCTCCACACTCACGTGCTACTCGGCTGCTGCTGTTGTTTTATTACTAAACACAACTGTTGTTCTTCATCCACGTCTCCCTAGTACTCTTTGAGTCGGACTGATAACATTCATGCTATATCTTTAGCACTTAAAATTTTATTTAATGCATTTATAAATGAAAGACATCTAGTAACATGTTACAACTAAATTTACAATAATTGGTAAAGGATTACATATGAAATGCATGAAAAATATGGACTTCCATAAAACTTTGTTGTTGTTTTTTTGGCAACCCTGTCATGGCTATAAACAATAAAGTTTAATAAAACTTCCCAATGATCATTGTAATGCACAGTTTATAAGCAGCTGTTCATCCTGAACATCCTGTCTCGCTTCACAAACTGTTGTTCAACAGGAAATGTACATGGAATTCAGTTGGTGTCATTTTTTATTTAACTGTAATGATTTTCAGTTAGGGTGGCTCTGTGGCTTAGTGGTTAGCACATTTGCCTCTCAGCACTAGGGATTCCTGGTTCGAATCCCCATCTGGGTGGAGTTTCCATGTTCTCCCTGTGTCCGTGTGGGTTTCCTCTGGGTTCTCCGGTTTCTATATTGCCCCATATAGAGTGTGTGTAAGTGAGTGAGTGAGTTATGTTAATCAATTAAGCAAATTGCTGTTTTTATTTCCAGTGAAGAATTGTTCATTACCGAAAAATCTGATGTTAATGTTTTTTTTTTTTTTTGTGTGTGTGTGTGTGTGTGTAAAAGTGGCTCTGATTCTACTATTCTCATTGACTGTTCTACCGCTTATGTTCAAAAAGACAGTGTTCCTGAACCAACTGAAATTGTATGTTTATCTGGAACCTTTCTACTAGACTGTCAAAAATCTTAACCGTGTCCAGTGATTGTGGTTATAAATGTCTGTTACAATATACTTATTAAATTTGTGTTTAGCTTAACAGACAAATGCTTGGATATACACGTGAAGAGTCATTATCAAGTCCTGAGTCCTCATTCCTCCAGAACAAGTCAGGCGTTTGTGTAGGAAGTAACTGCTGTAACTTTGAATTACCTGTTGTACATCGTAGATCTGCGCCTCGGCACCCCTAGAGTCACGGTAATACCCATATTTTTCCTATTCGTTGTTAAATTGAATAGTCTGTTTGGGCGTTCTTGTTGCTAGATATTAAAACTACTGTTGGTTAGTTAGGATATAACTGTATATAGAATAACTACTTTGTTCCGCCGAAAGAAAATGGCGTAAGTCTGGTCTATCTTCAGACTTAGAAACATACCTGTCCTCACTTGCCACTTTCTTGAAGGATGTAGCTGCTGCTAAATCCTTGTTCTTCCAGTCCAAGGTAACATGCATCTCAGATGCCCGCACCTTATTCAGTACTTTCAACTCCCTACTAACTCCTCCCTCTCCCCCTCCTAACATTCCTCTTTCAGCTGATGTATTTGCAACTTTTTTCACAGAAAAGATTGAGGGCATCAGCAAACTCTTTCATACTCACCACTCCCACAACAATACATGTTACAATACAAGTCAAGTCAAGTCAAGTAATTTATTTATATAGCGCTTTTTACAACAGTACATTGTCACAAAGCAGCTTTACAGAATGAAAAGCCTTTAAACCCCCAAAGAGCAAGCCGAAGCGACAGTGGCAAGTAAAAACTCCCTTTTATGTTGTTATTTAAGGAAGAAACCTTGGGAGAACCAAGACTCAATGGGGGACTCATCCTCCTTGAGCGGCCGGGCAGCAACAACAGTGTAGAACAGCCATGTCCAGATACTAAACAAATGGAAAAACTAACAACTAGAAAACTATATGTGAGTCCATTAGGGGAAGTCCTGCAGGACCGCCTTGTCAGGATCCATACAGTATTCCTAAGCAGAGCCATGGATCTCCAGGAAGCCGGGGGAAACCTTAAAAAGAAACA
>JAFMOC010001028.1:57500-81249 GCA_019802505.1 Corydoras sp. C115 | reverse complement strand
CCCTTTTCCCCTTGTTTTTTTTGGGTGATGCGGTCCCCCCTTTTTAAACAGGTTATTTTTTTAATTTAAAAATCATTTTAACAGCCAATTAATTTCTTTTACAAATTTTATTTTTTTCTTTTTTCCAAGGACTCAAAAAAGCCCCCGGCCCGAAGTTGCAGCCCTATTAAAATTTATAAAAACCGGGGGTTTTTGGTCGCCCCCCCCCCCCGTTTCAGTTTTTTTTTTTTCTGGGGGTTCACACCCAAAAACATTTTTGGTTTTTCCATTCCCAATAGTTTTTTAAAAAAGGGGCAGGTGACCCTTTTTGGGCCCCCCCCCCCCGAAATTTCGGGGGGTGGGGAAAAAAAAAATTTTAAATATAAATAAAAAATAAAATAATGTAATTTTTATAATAAAAATAAATCATTCTTATTTTTTTTTTTTGGGGGGGGGGGTTTCCCTCAAAAACTCTGGGGGGAGTCCCCGGGCCCGGCCCCCTTCGGGGGCCCCCTCTTCCTCACGTCACTCAAACTCCCTCCTGATGCTCCGACTCTCCATCCCCCCCCCCCCCCAATAAGCTAATCGTTCTAATGTGTGAAAATTGATTCCAGGCCTCCTCCCCTCTGGTTCGGCCCTTGGCTCCTCGGGTTCTCTCGTCCCTCGCCCCCTGTGTGGAGTGATTTAGGGCGCGGTTATTGATAAGGCCCTATTGATTTGGCGGTGCAGTAAAAGCGGGTGGTTTATGTCGCCCGTTCGCTCTGAAAACGCCCCTCGGCGTCCGCTTCTCAAATTGGATGCGTCTCGCTGAGCGGGCCGATCTCCTTTAATTCCCTAAATTCGAACCGTTCTCGCTCACACGCGGACGTGATCTGGAACCGAGCCGATGACACGGCAACCTGATGTTACTGCTGGGATCGACGTTTAGCGTTAAACATTAACACAGAACTCGGTTACATTGATAAGAAATGAAAAGAGAAATGAATCAAATGTAATATATATAAAATTCAATGGAATTGATCAGTTCAGATCAATAATAGATCAATAAAGCCCACAGGCATCGTTTATTCAGACACCTCAGGGTTTAATTGACCTTTTAACGGGAAACAAATAAAGAAATAGACACTATTTATATAGAGAGAATATAAAGAAATATATTTATATATATATATAAATGTTAAACTATCGGTCTGAAGGTTGGAGGTTCAAACCCCAGGTGAACTCACTGAGGGCCCTTCAGCAGGACCTTTAACCCTCACTGCTGGGGGGGGGGGGGGGGCCCGCACCTGACCCTGTGCTCTGACCCCAAACATCAAGACAACTGTAAATCGCTTTGGTTAAAAGCATTTGCAAAATTATATGATGTAAATTATATATATATATATATATGTGTGTGTGTGTGTGTGTGTGTTTCAGGTGTGTTTTTCAAGAAGGGAAGCCAGGTGTGTATGAGGTGTGTGATAAATTTATTCATTCATTATCTTCCGCTTTATCCTCTATTAGGGTCGCGGTGGGGTTCCCCATGCCCATCCAGGGGAGAACGTCTCGGGCGCTGGGCAGATACACCCAGGACAGGACGCCAATCCATCGCTGGGCACACACTCACTCACACATACACACTCTATATGGGGCAATTTTGAGAACTCAATTGACTTGATCCATGTTTTTGGACTGTGGGAGGAAACCGGAGAACCCGGAGGAAACCCACGCAGACACGGGGAGAACATGGAAACTCCACTCAGATGGGGATTCGAACCGGGAATCCCTAGCGCTGAGAGGAGAACATGCCAACCACTAAACCACCGTGTGACAAATTACACTATTAATTATTAATGATGTCAACTAAGGTAACTTAATTAAGTAATTGTAATAAATATTTTTTAGACTTGGGGCGGCACGGTCCACGTGTCCGCGTGGGTTTCCTCCGGGTTCTCCGGTTTCCTCCCACAGTCCAAAAAACATGGATCAAATAATTTGAGTTCTACAAATTGCCCCATATAGAGTGTGTCTGTGTGAATGAGTGTGTGCCCAGCGATAGTTTGGAGTCCCGTCCTGGGTGCCCAGCGCCCGAGACGTTCTCCCCTGGATGGGCATGGGGAACCCCCCCCCCCGCGACCCTAATAGAGGATAAAGCGGGAGATAATGAATGAATGGATTTTTTAAACTTATTTTGTAACAAAAATCCTCAGGATTCCAGTTTTATTTAAAGTCACGTCAGTGAACATTTATTAGTTTATTAACTTTATCAGACTTAAACTTCACAAATTAAAGGTAAACGTAATATAATTCAGGATTGGCTCACCCTTCAGTTTCCATGGCCCAGCCCACCGTCCGATCCACAGTGGGGTGTGTAATGGGAACCTGTGAGCTTTCCACACACTCACCATTAACACCTCGTCCGGTGTGTGTTTAGAAGCTCGGTGTAAATTCGGCTTGTACGTGAGCATTCCTGCAGACGAAAGCCTCGCTGCGGCTCATTTAGAGTTCTGCGTGGGTCACATGACCCAGCGCTTCTGAAGGCGTGCGTTGACTCCGTCAGCTCTGCGTGGGCAGAGGCTTTGTGATCGACTCATTCAGAAAAGGTTCGGTGAAATCTGATGAATTCTGCTTTCACCTTGAAAACGAGAAGCGGTTCAGCGGGGACGCGGACGGGACGCTCGGTGAAAATTGATCGTGTTTGACCCTCTTGAGGACAGAATTACACACGTTCTCCGTCCTGCTGGGAAAATATTGACCCCCTGAAAATATGAGTCCATCTGGAAAAGACGCCACAATAAAACGTTTACAATAAAATAAAGTGCCTCGCGTTCCACTGACGCAGCGTCCGCGGTCCGTCCTGAGAACCGAAGGCTGAGCGTTTCTGAAAAGAGACCTTTTATTCATTTATTTATTCTCATGCTGCAGTCATTTTATTAAATTATATTAAAAAAACTGTTTCATACGAAGGCAGCACGGTGGTTTAGCATGTTCTGCTCTCAGCGCTAGGGATTCCCGGTTCGAATCCCCATCTGGGTGGAGTTTCCATGTTCTCCCCGTGTCTGCGTGGGTTTCCTCCGGGTTCTCCGGTTTCCTCCCACAGTCCAAAAACATGGATCAAGTCAATTGAGTTCTCCAAATTGCCCCATATAGAGTATGTGTGTGTGAGTGAGTGTGTGCCCAGTGATAGATTGGCGTCCTGTCCTGGGTGTATCTGCCCGGCGCCCGAAACGTTCTCCCCTGGATGGGCATGGGGAACCCCCCCCCCCACGACCCTAATAGAGGATAAAGAGGAAGATAATGGATGGATGTTAAAGTTAATTTACTTTAAACCTTTAAACACTGGCTTTAGGTTTCATTTCAAGCATTCAGGTTTGCACAGTACAACCTAACACTCTCTCTCTGTCTCTCTCTCTCTCTCTGTCTCTGTCTCTCTCTCTCTCTCTGTCTCTCTCTCTGTCTCTCTCTCTCTCTCTCTCTCTCTCTCTCTCTCTCAGGTAAGAGGAATGTTCTGAATAAGTTCCTCCGGTCCTGTTTAACTGCATTCTTCTCACCTCCGCAGTCCAAACACGGCGGCTCACATGGACCCGCTAGCGGCCGGCTATTCATCACACTCCCTCTGAGCACACACTGAGGTGTCTGAGAGAACCGCCGGACTCGGAACTCATCCCAGAGCGCCACTTCCTCTGGAATGACGGAGAACGTTTCACACGCTGAGCTTCTAATCTAATGTCATGAGATCTAAAGCAACCCAAATTTAAACGAATCTCAAATCTGAACTCCACTCATCTCATCTAAATCCAATGTAATCCTAACGTACACCATCGACTAATCTTTAAAGAAAGTCTAGAACATTAGAACCTAGTCTAAACATAGAGCTTTAAATCTTTTACAGTACAGTCTAATTTCAGCACGGCTTTATTTCTGGTTTTATTTTTATTGTGACGACATTTACGGATTCCAAAAAAGTTGGGACACTAAACAAATTTTCCGGATTCCAAAAAACCGGATTCCAAAAAAGTTGGGACACTAATAAAATTTTCTTGAATCTTGAATCTTGAATCTTGAAATTGTGAATAAACGCTGAATGCAATGACGTGGAGACGGCAAACGTCAATATTTTTACATATATTTGTTAAAATATTTGTAATAGAACACAGATGAAAGATCAAAGGCTTAATCTGAGTGAATGTTACATTTTAAAGGAAACATATGTTGACTCAAAATTTCACAGCGTCAACAAATCCCAAAAAAATCTCAAAAAATCTCAAAAGATTTGGCACAAGAAGCAATAAGTGGCTGGCAATAGGAAATATATAATCATATAATGAACAGCTTGAAGACCAATTAACACTAATTAGGTCAATTGACAACATGATTGGGTAAAAAGAGCGTTTGATCTGTGAGTTGTGTTCTATTCTGAATAAAATATTGCCAAAAGTTTACCATCTCCACGTCATTGCATTCAGTTTTTATTCACACTTTGTTTGGTGTCCCATCGTTTTTGGAATCCGGTTTGCAGAAACACCGTCACGTCTTTATTTTAATGTGTTCTGTTTGGGTTCTGTTCTCTTTGAAGTGGCACACATGGTGCCCACGCTGGGTTCTCCCTCGCCCTCGCCCTGAAAAGCAGATCCTCTTGTTTATTAGCGGCGAGCCGGCGCTGGGCACAGCTGCCTGGGTCTGGGAGCCGGTGGAGCCGCTGAGAGGAAGCTGGGTGTGAAATGGCTGAGATGTTTGTCGGTGGAGGTAATGCTCATGGAGATGAAGCCACGTGTGAGAGATCAGAACTGTTTCCTTACGTGCAGCGTTCATTCTGACCTGTCGAGCTTTAGAGGTAACAGAAGCCGGTTTGGCTCGTCGGGCCGTTTCTTACTTTAGAAGGTGGAGATGATTGGTGGACGGAGGTGAATCTCTGGAGACGGACCGAGGTCTAATCCAGCAGGCATTTCACACATCACACCACAGAACAATGAGAGCTTCCACAGATCCCTCAGGTTAAAAAAAGAAGATCACCATCATTAGGAAAGAGCAGGGAGCTGACAGGTGTGAGGTTCCACTCCCAAATTCCAACATGGGTTCCACACGGATTACAGGCGGGACAAGGTCATCAGGAAGATTAAAACTGTTTAGATATAAAGCAGACCATGTTCAGTCAGAAAGTGTAAATCTGATCAAATGGAATGATGCTCTGGATCAGAGTGGTGGGTCACTGATGGCACCTCCTCCTCATCCTCAGATCTGATCCATGGACCTGCAGGAGATCTGAAGTCATCATCAGGACCTGGTGAACCTGTGGACGAGAAGATAAAGTTTCCAGACAGGTATCGTTACTCCAGATCATTATTAAGACTAAACCAGGTTCTCAGTTCCTTCCTCCAGCTGACCTCAGACCAGTTTGAATAAAGTGCAGAACTGAGGAACCTTTATTCTTCTTAAAACTAAGACCCCTAACAGAACCAGTGATGGTGATGAGGCAGAAGTCTGATGGTGGAGGGAGGTGGATGTAACCACTGAAGGGACGATGGGGCAACGTGACAGAACATCTGGATGCAGTGGACGTGTCCTGATACATTTCTGAAATAATCAGATGGTTTGAGAACGCAGATGTTTGATGTTTTATGTACGTCTCTTACGCTCGTCAGTGTGTCCGGTCAGAGTTGGTCCCTGACGTGGGGCTGGTCCCTGACGGAGAGCTGGTCCCTGACATGAAGCTGGTCCCTGTTGCGGAGTTGGTCCCTGACGCCGGAGCTGGTCCTTGACGTTGAGTTGGTCCCTGACGCCGGAGCTGGTCCCTGACGTGGAGCTGGTCCCTGACGGAGAGCTGGTCCCTGACGTGGAGCTGGTCCCTGTTGCGGAGTTGGTCCCTGACGCCGGAGCTGGTCCCTAACGTTGAGTTGGTCCCTGACACAGAGCTGGTCCCTGACGTCAAGTTGGTCCGTGATGTGGAGCTGGTCCCTGACATTGAGTTGGTCCCTGATGCGGAGCTGGTCCCCGACGTTGAGTTGGTCCGTGATGTGGAGCTGGTCCCTGACATGGGCCTGGTCCCTGACGTGGAGCTGGTCCCTGACGTTGAGTTGGGCCCTGATGCGGAGCTGGTCCCCGACACAGAGCTGGTGCTTGGCGCAGAGCTGGACCCTGACGCGGAGCTGGTCCCTGATGCGGAGCTGGACCCTGACAGAGAGCTGGTCCCTGACGTGGAGCTGGTCCCTGACGTTGAGTTGGTCCCTGATGCGGAGCTTGTCCCCGACACAGAGCTGGTGCTTGGCGCAGAGCTGGACCCTGACGCGGAGCTGGTCCCTGATGCGGAGCTGGACCCTGACAGAGAGCTGGTCCCTGACGTGGAGCTGGTCCCTGACGTTGAGTTGGTCCCTGATGCGGAGCTGGTCCCCGACACAGAGCTGGTGCTTGGCGCAGAGCTGGACCCTGACGCAGAGCTGGTCCCTGATGCGGAGCTGGACCCTGACAGAGAGCTGGTCCCTGACGCGGAGCTGGTCCCTGACGCGGAGCTGGTCCCTGACAGAGAGCTGGACCCTGACGCGGAGCTGGTCCCTGACATGGTCCCTGACGCGGAGCTGGTCCCTGACACGGAGCTGGTGACAGGTGTGTTTTATGGGGAGCTGCTTCCTCTACATGATGTCTCGTTAAGGGAATGGAGATTGATTGGGGCCGGACATGTGGGAGGAGAAACTCCAGCTTATTTCACTAAACACACCATCAGTGAGCGCAGAGTTATTTATCTGCACTGAGGCTTTATGAACTGACCGGAGATCATTTAGGTTCCGCTGTATTCCAGCATCCAGCTTCTAAAATTAATTATATTTAATTCACTCTTTATTCTTTATTCTTTATTCTTTATTCTTAATTCTTTTCTGTTTCAAACACAAGCGTCTGATTCAGTTCTGATTAAATGATCAGAAATAAAACCTGCTGTTAAAGTTTAAGGTTAATAATAAATACAGAACCAAGTTCTTCACATAAACGACGTTATATTCTCGTAACTGAAACCTTACTACGGGTTCTAAAGGGGCGAGGCCTTTGTTATGGTGTCTCCACCCTCCTCGGTGGTGATTGGTCAGAGAGCCGTTCTCTGAGCAGATGATCAGAAGGTTTAGTGACCGTTCCAGTTTAAAGTCCAGCAGGACTGAGATGAGGGACAGGCGTGACCCCTTTCCCCTCCGTCACCTCGTTCTTTTGCTTTTTCAGGTTTTGGATTAATTGACGTCGGTCTGAAGAGAGGCGGAGGACGTGGGGACCCGACGGAACGTCCCAACTTTCGGAACTCACGATGGGATCGGAGCTGGTTCTCTACAGAGTCATGTCCTCACCTCAGTGAACGGTCTCTTCTGGGGACAGTGGGGGTGGCGATGACGTGCCACCCCTCATTCTTCCCTCTCCTGGGGTGCATGGGGCCCCTGATTGAGCCGATCACACAGAGAAACCTCGTCCTCTCCAGAACCTCGTCCTCACCTGAGCCTCATCCTCGTCATCATCATCATCACCTCCAGCCGGTGGAGAAAGAGGACGAGGACGAGGAGATGGACGAAGAGCCGGCGGTGCAGCTGGAGCTCAGTGAGCTGTGGCAGCGGTTCCATCGGCTCGGGACGGAGATGGTCATCACGAAGTCAGGAAGGTAAAGGAAAGCAAACGGACGAAAGCTTCCACACGAACGGACGTCCTGTCGTTTCCTACATTTAATACTAAAAATATTTTAAATCCTGTAAAAAAAAAACCTCATCAGTCGTCACTTCTCTCTTTATCGTGTTTCTTCTCTGTTTATTAAAATCACAGATTATTTACATTTAAAAACTTTTTATTAATTTTTATTTATTATTATTTTTTGTATAAATCTGTTTTTTTGTTTTAAATAAAATGTTTTCCTCACTGCAGCGCAGAATCAGAAACATTTTATTTAAAATAAGGACAAAAGTCAATAAAAAAAAATAATAATAGAAAACAGTGTTTATGAGATTAAGCAATAAAAAATAAAAGTGAAATAAAACACTATTATTATTTTTTTTTAAATTAATTAATTATAAAAAAAAGAAATATTTATAATTTATAATATAATATAATAATATAATATTATTATAGATTTTTATATTATATTGTATATTATAATATAATATAATATAATTTATAATATTTAAAAAACAGAAATCTGAGACTCCAGTCTTTGATCTTTCACTCAGGCCTTTGATCTTTCACTCGTCCAGTCTCCTCCTTGTTGGACGTGATGTCCTGAACTCGTCCCCTGTATGATTCCCGATGTCTGAACGTTAATGTCCTTCTCTCTGTCTCATGAAGGCGGATGTTCCCGCCGCTGCGTGTTCAGTGTGGAGGTTTGGACCGCAGAGCCCGTTATGTCCTGCTGATGGACATGGTGTCCTCGGACAGCTGCAGGTACAAGTTCCACCAGTCGTGCTGGACCGTGGCCGGAAAAGCAGATCCCGAGCTGCCCAAGCGCATGTACGTTCACCCGGACAGTCCGGCGTCGGGGGAACACTGGATGTCCCGCGTCGTGTCCTTCCACAAACTGAAACTCACCAACAACGTCTCCGACAAACACGGATTCGTGAGTCATCATCATCATCATCATAATATATAATTATAATAAAACATTAAAACATTGACATTAAATTAGTGTCTCATATAAAAAAATCTTATTTCATTAATCTTATATAATTAATAATTTCATAAATACTAATTTATAATAACAAATTAAGTATTCATTAAATTATGAATTATATAAGATTTGATTTACACAAAACGATTCAATCTAATTAAATGTTAAATTTAAAAGAAATGTTAAAACTCACAATACAAAGTGTAATTAATTACAAATAAATACAATTCTAAACACATTTAGAACACGTTTTAATGAATTTAAAATTTATTAATAATTGTGGAATGAAATAAAATTTCACAAAAGTTTTTGCTGAGTTTATTAAAAATTATTGCCATTATTTAATTAATTAATATACTGTATAATACTCTCTATGTGTATTCAGAATAATAAATTGTTTTTCCTCTTTATTCTAACTTAATGTTTTAATGAATTAAATAAATGATCACAGTAATGTACGCTGACAGTTCCTTTGTTTCAGTTTTGTGTTGATTGTTGTTTAAAACTAATTTTGTTCAGATTTATTGACATTTTCAGATATAATATAATATATGTTTTAATTTGTCTGTATTCTTTTTTTCAGACGATTTTGAACTCTATGCATAAATACCAGCCGAGGTTACACGTGGTGCGGGCGGACGATCTGCTCAAACTTCCCTACAGCACCTTCAGGACCTTCGTGTTCCCCGAGACCGAGTTCATCGCCGTCACCGCCTACCAAAACGACAAGGTTCCTCCATGACACCCCATAATAACATCACCTGTTCACATCACTCACCCTGCGGTCTGGAGTGGACACGCCGGCAAATAGAATAACAAGACAAATAATAATAATTATAATACAAATAATACAAATAATAATAATTATTATAATACAAATAATATGAATAATAATAATTATAATACAAATAATATGAATAATAATAATTATAATACAAATAATACAAATAATAATAATTATTACAATACAAATAATACAAATAATAATTATAATACAAATAATACAAATAATAATTATTATAATACAAATAAAAATTATTATATTACAAATAATACAAATAATAATGATTATAATACAAATAATAAAGTAATAAATCGCACAGGAAACAAAACACAGGAAATAAAGTAAATAATAATTTGTTATATTAAATTTAATTATCTTATTTTATTAGATCCTGGATCTTAGAGGAGATTCGGAACATTTTATTTTATTGTTATCTAATTAAATACTTGAATCTGAGTAATTAACATATACAGTACCATTAATATATTATTTATATTTGTACTATTTAAAAAAAATACAGAGAATACATATTATTACTTATAATATTTTTATTAATTTGAAGTGCATTTTTTAATGGATAAATATAATTGTAATGGTAAACAGTGCAGTGACTGATCTTTTAGTGGATTTTTGTCTGTGAGTTTGTGGGAGGTGGGTGTGGAGCTGCTGGGCATCATGGTCCTTGATGCCAATCGAGGCTCTGAATGCCTTAATTTTCCCGCTTCGTTAGTTTTGATAAATTCTGGCTTCGTGGCGTGCGTGTCCTCCGGCGCGGTTGTAGGGGGAGGACATGATCTGTGAACAAATCTGCTGTGTGTGGTTTCAGATCACCCAACTGAAAATCGATAACAATCCCTTTGCGAAGGGCTTCCGCGACACCGGGAATGGGAGGAGAGAAAAAAGGTCCGAAATTAGACATGCAAAATTTATTCACTTAATTAATTAATGATATTAAATACTAGAATTGTTATCATCAGGAAGCCAGCAGTGGCGCCGCCGAAGGTCGGGGGTTTGGAGAAGAACAAAGGCGTCCAGAGTTTTACTAAAGAGCCTGACCCCTCCATCTCTGAACAAATCTGCAAAACGAGAGACGTCCTCAGGACGAGGACAAAGCCTCCCAGCACCGACATCTGCAACAACAGAGACACGTCCACTTCCCGAGACGTACCCCACCCCAAAAACCCCCACAGCCCCGACTCCGGAGACTCGGGAGACGACGCCGACACCAATGACATTTCACACCCCAAAGACATGTCCAACTCCCGAGAACGTTCCAACCCTGAAGACATCTCCAGCCCCAAAGATACCCCCATCCCCAGAGACACCATCCCCAGTGGAGGCAGCTCCACCAAAAGCCCTGAACCCGGGGGGTCGGTGCCACCCGGGAGGTGGGGGGGCAGCAGCGAGCTGAAGTATGGACCCGGCGTTGAGTCTGAAGGGAGACCTCACGTTCTGGACGAGAGTTCTGCGCGGTCCTGCTTCCTTAAAGGACACCAGCTTCTTCACGGAGCCTCAGCGCTGCCCCCCTTCGTGCCGAAGCAGAACTGCGTGAACGTGTGGATGCCCGGCGTGCCCGCCGCTGCAGGCTGTGCCACTCATCAGGACATGCTGGGAACCCTCCCTCTGTGCTTCCATCGTCCCGATGTTCCCTCACAGGTCGGTTCCTCAGTCTCATTCTGCGCGTTTATTTCATTTTCTTTAAATTAAAATACATTTCAGATTAAATTACACGCTGGATTATCTCACAAACATCTGCCGGCGGCACGCTGGCTTAGTGGTTTAGCATGTTCTCCTCTCAGCACTAGGTATTCCCGGTTCGAATCCCAATCTGGGTGGAGTTTCCATGTTCTCCCCGTGTCCATGTGGGTTTCCTCCGGGTTCTCCGGTTTCCTCCCACAGTCCAAAAACATGGATCAAGTCAATTGAGTTCTCCAAATTGCCCCATATAGAGTGTGTCTGTGTGAGTGAGTGTGTGCCCAGCGATAGATTGGCGTCCTGTCCTGGGTGTATCTGCCCAGCGCCCGAAACGTTCTCCCCTGGATGGGCATATGGAACCCCACCCACCCAGGATAAAGCGGAAGATAATGGATGGATGAAAACATCTGCCACGCCATGCCACCGACTTTACATTTATCCATCCTCTATTAGGGTCGCGGTGGGGTTCCCCATGCCCATCCAGGGGAGAACGTTTCGGGTGCTGGGCAGATAGACCCAGGACAGGGGGGCAATCTATCGCTGAACACACACTCACTCACACACACACACTCTATAATGGGGCAATTTGGAGAACTCAATTGACTTGATCCATGTCTTTGGACTGTGGGAGGAAACCAGAAAACCCGGAGGAAACCCACACGGACACGGGGAGGACATGGAAACTCCACCCAGATGGGAATTCGAACCGGGAATCCCCAGCGCTGAGAGGAGAACATGCTAAACCACTAATCCTGTATAATGTGATATATAAAGTGTAGACCCAGGACAGGAAGACGAGATTAAAGGTGTTGTTTTTGTGTGCTTTGTCCGGTTGCAGGCGCTGCTCGTCTCTCACTGTGTTCCGTATAACTGCCTGCTGATGGCGCCGTGGACTCATCGAGCTCACGTACCCGCCGCGGGGTACCGAGCGCGATGGAGCCCGTACGTTCTGCCCCCGCACGTCCACTCGCAGCTGCTGCACCATAAACTCCTCCCGTCACCCGGTGCCACGCCGGACAGCGGGGGTCAGAGGTCGACGTCCCCGTTAACCTGAAAGCCTTCTGTGTTTCATAAAGAACGGAACGATGCAGATTTATTTATTAATTTATTTTACTTTATAAATATTAATTCATTCATTATCTCATGCTTTATCCTCTATTAGGGTCACGCTGGGGTTCTCCATGCCCATCCAGGGGAGAACGTTTCGGGCGCTGAGCAGATAGACCCAGGACAGGACGCCAATCCATCGCTGGACACACACTCACACACACATACACACTCTATATGGGGCAACTTGGAGAACTCAATTGACCTTGATCCATGCTTATGGACTGTGGGAGGAAACCGGAGAACCCGGAGGAAACCCACACAGACACATGGGAGAACATGGAAACTCCACCCAGACGGGGATTCGAACCGGGAATCCCTTGCGCTAAGAGGAGAACATGCTAAACCACTAAGACACTGTGCCGCCTATTTATTAATTTATCTCACTTTATCGCTTTATAAATATTCATTCATTTATTCATTATCTTCCGCTTTATCCTCTATTAGGGTCACGGCGGGTGGGGGGGGTTCCCCATGCCCATCCAGGGGAGAACGTTTCGGGCGCTGGGCAGAAAGACCCAGGACAGGGGGGCAATCTATCACTGGGCACACACTCACTCACACAGACACACTCTATATGGGGCAATTTGGAGAACTCAATTGACTTGATCCATGTTTTTGGACTGTGGGAGGAAAACGGAGAACCCGGAGGAAACCCACGCGGACACGGGGAGAACATGGAAACTCCACCCAGATGGGGATTCGAACCAGGAATCCCTAGTGCTGAGAGGAGAACATGCCAAACCACTAAGCCCGCTTTATAAAAATCAAACCTTATTTTGCTGAAGCGTCTTTATTTCATGTGTTAAATAAAAATAAAGATCTTTTTAAAGCAGCGTCGCGTCACGAACGCGCTTCTCATGACCTCCGTCTCAATCCGTTCAGCCTTCAGCGCCCTCCAGTGGTGATTAATGAAAACTTCACGGACGAAAGTTTAATTTTAAAACGTTTTCCTTTAAAAAGCCAACTGTCTTCATGTTCAAAAAAACCGAGACTGTGTTCAGAATGTTGCAATATTAATATCTTCTTTTGGCATCACGTATTTAACAAACTATAAATGTTATTAAAATCAGGTATAACAGTTTAATAAAACATATAATAAAACCATGTTTATTAATATTGTGCATGTTTAATATGATATAAGAAAATAAAGACGTTTTTTTTATTGAATTTACTGAATTGTTTTCTTTTTATTGTATTTATTTTGGCGGCATGGTGGCTTAGTGGTTTAGCACGTTCGCCTCTCAGCGCTAGGGATTCCCGGTTCGAATCCCCATCTGGGTGGAGTTTCCATGTTCTCCCCGTGTCCGCGTGGGTTTCCTCCGGGTTCTCCGGTTTCCTCCCACAGTCCAAAAGCATGGATCAAGTTAATTGAGTTCTCAAAATTGCCCCATATAGAGTGTGTGTGTGAGTGAGTGTGTGCCCAGTGATGGATTGGCGCCCTGTCCTGGGTGTGTCTGCCCAGCGCCCGGGACGTTCTCCCCTGGATGGGCATGGGGAACCCCACCGCGACCCTAGTGGAGGATAAAGCGGGAGATAATGAATGAATGATGTATTTATTTTCAACTGTGTGTATTATTTTATTTATTTTTATGGTTGCTTAGTGGTTTAGCATGTTCTCCTCTCAGCGCTAGGGATTCCCGGTTCGAATCCCCATCTGGGTGGAGTTTACATGTTCTCCCCGTGTCGGTGTGGGTTTCCTCCGGGTTCTCCGGTTTCCTCCCACAGTCCAAAAACATGGATCAAGGTCAATTGAGTTCTCCAAATTGCCCCATATAGAGTGTGTCTGTGTGAGTGAGTGTGTGCCCAGCGATGGATTGCCCCCCTGTCCTGCGCCCTCTATCTGCCCAGCGCCCGAGATGTTCTCCCCTGGATGGGTATGGGGAAACCCCCCCCCCCCCCCGACCCTAATAGAGGATAAAGCGGGAGATAATGAATGAATTAATATAAAGCTAAAGCTAAAAATATTAATCTTTCACTTTAATGTACACTTTAATATATATATAATTAATGTATATATATATTTATATTTAATCACATCAGTTAAACTTCAGCGACCTGAATACAATAGGTTTACAGAATACGACAGATTTTTTTAATTAATAAAGCAGCACGATGTTCTGAATGATTTAAATTGGTGTTTTTTATTTAATTAGATTTAATTACAGAATAATAAATATAAATATAAATATAAATAAACTGAATATAAATGATTCATTAATTGCGACAGCGGGACTTTTATTTTGTGTCGTTTTTAAAGGTCTGGACGACGGGAATCGGCTGCGTTTGCAGTTCGCTCGTTGATTGGTCGAGCCAGCTGTCGGTCAGAGCCGGTAGCCAGTGGTATTTGAGGGGGCGGTGTGAGAGGCGGCGGGGTAAAGATGGCGCGGCTGTCGGTGAACTGCGTCCTGCTCTGCGGGCAGTGTGTGCTGCTCGCCGCGGCGCTCATTCTGCAGTGTCTGCAGGGGATCCACTCCCAAAACTCCACCACCGACCCCCACACCGCCACCGACAACAGCACCGCCACCCCCGCGCCTCCACCCGAGGAGAACATGACAAACATCAACAACAACAACAACAACAGCACCGACGCTCCGCACCCGCAACAGTACGAGTACAACCCCGCGTCGCCCGTCGTCCTCTGCCGCTACCTGTAAGTAACCATCACACAACATCCACAGAACCTCCACAACAGCACCTCCACACCACACACAACAGAAACCATCACGGCGGTGATGCTCCCGACGGGATCAGGCGCACGGGCTCGGAGTTCCTCGAACCGCCACCAACAACCCTGTCAGTATACAACCTGTCCGAATCCACTGACCGTCCTGGATCAGCCACAGAACCTCCAGCAAAGTTAAATTTGTTAAGGCTAGCACATGAGAAACAAATAAAGATTAAAAGAATTTACCTAAAAATAAAATGTAACTATGCCACAGTATATCACTGTGCAAATTGAAATTATAAAAAGGATTTGTGCTTTTGGCCATTTCCATCTGCAATCACGTCTAAGACAGGTGTCTAACTCCAGGCCAGATCAGATCCGGCTCGTTTTGCATTGATCTATTATTATTATTATTAATATTATTATTAATATTATTATTAATGAGCCGTGATTATATTTTTAATTTGTATGATTTTGACAGGAAGTTTTTTTTTATGAAGAGCAGAAATATTTAAAGCTTCAGATTATTTTTTGTAAAATGTCCCGAGAGCAAAGAGGACTCAATGTTTTCACTTGTTAATTTTATTTTTATGGAAAAGCATAATTTTAATTAATTTTTTATTTTTTATTTTTTTTTGCAGGTACGATAGAGCAATATAGTATTTTTTTTTCTTGAAGTTATTTAAAGTTTAAGTTGATTTAAGGGGAAGGTTTAAAAAGGGGTTAATGGGTTAAGGGGTTTTGGTGTTTAAGGTGTTAAAGGTGTTAAAGGGGTAATGGGTTGGGGTTTGATGGGTTTTTGGTGTTTAAAGGTGTTTAAAGGTGTTAAAGGTGTTAAAGGTGTTAATGGTGTTAAAGGTGTTAATGGTGTTAAAGGTGTTAATGGTGTTAAAGGTGTTAAAGGTGTTAAGGTGTTTAAAGATGTTTAAAGGGTTGATGCTTTTGATTCCAGGGGAAACTGTTTTTTGATGCTCAGTCCGAGGAGTTTACTTCTGTAGATCCCGTGGACAGAGGAAAATCCGGGCTGAACGACGGGGACACGGCTGCATCAAGGTCTGTGATTGGGTGAAAACTCTTCAGTCTTTTTATTATTTTTACTTAATTATAATTAATTAATAATTGTATTGATGTCTTGGTGACTGTTCTGCGTATTGGGGATCTGGATCTGTGTTGTGGTTCTGATGCTGATCCCACGGTGACGTGTTGGGGAACCGTCTCATTGTCTCACAGATCGGGAACCAGGGTCAGGTGTACCAGGACGTGAACCACACGGCGGTCCAGTGCTCGGCTCTAGACGGGATCGAGTGCGCAGGGGCTCGGGAGTTCCTCCGAGGAAAAGAACCCTGTACAAAAAAGGAGCATTCCGAATAGAATCAGGTTTATTTGTACTGTGTAAGGAAGCCAGCAGGAAATTCTCCCCTGACCTCTCCCAAAAGTAAATTGTTTGGGCGGGAAAAATAAAAACAGAATAAAGATAAAATAAAAAAAAAAATGTTTTTCTTTTCTTTAAATCACGTGCGGGTTTAAAAAAAGGGGTTTCTTTTTGCTTTCCTCTGCGCCCCAAAAAAACCGGTTCTCTCCCCCCCAAAAATCGGCCCTTTTTTTTTATTTTTTTTATTTTTTTTTTTTTTTTTTTGGGCCCTTGCCTTTTTTTTTGTTGTTTTTGCGGGTTTTTTTTGGGGCCAAATTTTTTTTCCCCAAAATTTTTTGTTTTCCCGGTGGGTGTGTGTATGTGAGAGTGTGTGTATGTTCCTTTCAGTATGTTATGTGAGTGTGTGTAGAGTGTCCCTGTATGTGTTGATTGTGATGTGTGTGTATGTGCAGTGTACACGTTTTGAGTTTCATCCACCACGTGTGTACTCCTATGTATGTGCTATGTATGTAGTGTATTCTGTATGTGTGAATGTGAGTGTGATGTGTATGTGTGCTGTGAGTATGTATGTATGTGATGTGTGAGTATTGTATGTGGGTGTGAGTATGTATGTAGGGGGGTATGTCGTGTGTGTGTGTGTATGTGTTGTGTGTGTGTGTGTGTGATGTAGTATGTATGTGTGTGTGTGTGTGTGTATGGTATGTATGTGTGTGTGTAGTGTGATGTATGTATGTGTGTGTGTGAGTGTATGTATGTGTGTGTGTGAATGTATGTGAGAGTGTGTGTATGTATGTGTGTGTGTATGTATGTATGTGTGTGTGAGTGTATGTATGTGTGTGTGTGAATGTATGTGAGAGTGTGTGTATGTATGTATGTGTGTGTGTGTGTGTGTGTATGTATGTATGTATGTATGTGTGTGTGTGAGTGTATGTATGTGTGTGTGTGAATGTATGTATGTGTGTGTGTATGTGAGAGTGTGTGTATGTATGTATGTGAGTGTGTGTGTACACTCGTCCCACGGTCACTGCAGTGTGTGTCCCCGGGCAGCCGGAGTGTCCGTGTGTCCTGATGGAACAGTGTGTGTGTGTGTGATTCATATGAATGGCAGTGTGTGTGTGTGTGTATGTGTATGAATGGCGGTGTGTGTGTGTGTATGAATGGCGGTGTGTGTGTGTGTGTATGAATGGTGGTGTGTGTGTGTATGAATGGCGGTGTGTGTGTGTGTGTATTAATGGTGTGTGTGTGTGTGTGTGTGTGTGTGTGTATGAATGAATGGCTGTGTGTGTGTGTGTGTGTGTGTATATGTGTATGAATGGCTGTGTGTGTGTGTGTGTGTGTGTGTGTGTGTGTGTGTGTATGTATGAATGGCAGTGTGTTGTGTCTGGTCCACATCGCGGGGAGCTTGCCAGAACACAGCCATGTTCCCGTGACGGCGCCCCTCTCAGGCGGAACTGTGATACCACGTCCTTCTGTACAGTGTAAATAAAATCAAGATGAAATCTGAGAACCATCAGAACTCTGACCTTTAGAACTCTCTCTCTCTCTCTCTCTCGGGTTCTGCCCTCTCGCTTCGTCAGCGACTCTCTCACTGAATCAGTTCCTCTGCTGCACCCCCCGCGGATTCCCGGTTCGAATCCCCATCTGGGTGGAGTTTCAATGTTCTCCCCGTGTCCGCGTGGGTTTCCTCCGGGTTCTCCGGTTTCCTCCCACAGTCCAAAAAAATGGATCAAGGTCAATTGAGTTCTCCAAATTGCCCCATATAGTGTGTCTGTGTGAGTGAGTGTGTGTCCAGTGATAGATTGGCGTCCTGTCCTGGGTGTATCTGCCCAGCGCCCCGAAACGTTCTCCCCTGGATGGGCATGGGGTGGGGTGGGGGGGTTCCCCATGCCCATCCAGGCACATACACACACACATTGATCCATGTTTTTGGACTGTGGGAGGAAACCGGAGAACCCGGAGGAAACCCACGCGGACACGGGGAGGACATGGGAACTCCACCCAGATGGGGATTCGAACCGGGAATCCCCAGCGCTGAGAGGAGAACATGCTAAACTTGTCCTGTTTGTATTTGTGTTGTATTAATTTTAGAACGTAAAAGGTGCCATTACTTTTGCACAGGTTGAAAGTTTAAAAGCAGGGACGGCGTTCAGTCCAGCAGCAGGTCGTTTAAATCGTCCATCATCCGAAAGTTCCGTCTCAATCGCACGGCACCACAGGAACCGGGGACCAGAACGTTACAGGTGTTAATGGTACGATTATTGTTTATAAAAATAATCACGATTAATGATTATACGATAATTATGCAATAATTAACTTTACCAACAAAGTGTCACAGGAAGTCACAGGAACATTGCACGGCTTCATATGATTGTTATTTATTTATTTATTATAAACATGAAAACATTTTTTTGTTTAGTTTTTCTGAATTTTAACACAAAATATTTCATTCTTTTCTAAAAATCGAAGTAAAAAAGAAAATTCATGCCTTTAAAATACATATTTATATCTATTGGAAATGAAACGAGGTTTTTTTCTGTAAAAAGGACGTGAACAGACGGGTGTAAGTGCTGCAAGTGGAACCTGATTTTTTGTTTCCGTGCGATTTGCGCGACTCAATCTAAACATTTGGCCACCAGCATGATACGTTTATTTAAAAAAAAAAAATTTAATAACACGCTCTTACGATGAGTTATCGGTTATGATTTTAATCGTGATTAATTGCAAAAACGATTAATCGTCTCATCCCTTTGTGGAACCTTCTCGTATTTCGTTCTGATGTTTTTAATTCAGACTCTGCTTTGTGTTGATTTAAGAACATGAATGGGGTTCGAATCTCAGCAGGACCTCACAGAGAAATCAAAATCCCGGCTGTCATGCGCAAGACTCCACAGTGCTCATATTCGGCATTCCAATTCATGTCGCTGATGCTGTAATAATACTGTAATCAACGGAACTGTAAACGTGACCTCACTCAGGTCAATCTAATCTCACTGATCCTGTGGGATCTGATCTCGGATCAGAAATGTCACATGACCCCCCCCCCCCCCCCCAGTACGCAGAACACGGTAAACAGAACTCAGGAGAACATGACCGGCACCTGCGCAGTTTAAAAGGTGACTTCAGACTTTAACTTTATGGTTCTTGCAGTGCATTGTGGGTAACGACACTGTTCTGTGTGTGTACTGTCTGATGTTGGTTCTGTCTGATGTTGGTTCTATCTGATGTTGGTTCTGTCTGATGTTGGTTCTGTGGAGTTAGTCCAGTTCAGCGGGCACCACGGTCAGCGTGAGGTTCTCCTCCTGGCCTCGCCGAACCGTCACGTCCAGCGCCTCAGCGTTCTGCACCGCGTGGATCACGGCGTCCGTGTTCTGCACCGCCACGCCGTTGATACCGACGATCACGTCGTGCTTCCTCAGACCCGCTCTGCGGAACATTCAGAGATCAGACCCGCTCTGCGGAACATTCAGAGATCAGACCCGCTCTGCGGAACGTTCGGAGATCAGACCCGCTCCGCGGAACATTCGGAGATCGGACCCGCTCCGCGGAGCGTTCGGAGACCGGACCCGCTCCGCGGAGCGTTCGGAGACCGGACCCGCTCCGCGGAGCGTTCGGAGACCGGACCCGCTCCGCGGAGCGTCGGAGGACGCGGAGCGTTCGGAGACCGGACCCGCTCCGCGGAGCGTTCGGAGACCGGACCCGCTCCGCGGAGCGTTCGGAGACCGGACCCGCTCCGCGGAGCGTTCGGAGACCGGACCCGCTCCGCGGAGCGTTCGGGAGACCGGACCGGACCCGCTCCGCGGAGCGTTCGGAGACCGGACCCGCTCCGCGGAGCGTTCGGAGACCGGACCCGCTCCGCGGAGCGTTCGGAGACCGGACCCGCTCCGCGGAGCGTTCGGAGACCGGACCCGCTCCGCGGAGCGTTCGGAGACCGGACCCGCTCCGCGGAGCGTTCGGAGACCGGACCCGCTCCGCGGAGCGTTCGGAGACCGGACCCGCTCCGCGGAGCGTTCGGAGACCGGACCCGCTCCGCGGAGCGTTCGGAGACCGGACCCGCTCCGCGGAGCGTTCGGAGACCGGACCCGCTCCGCGGAGCGTTCGGAGACCGGGACCCGCTCCGCGGAGCGTTCGGAGACCGGACCCGCTCGCGGAGCGTTCGGAGACCGGACCCGCTCCGCGGAGCGTTCGGAGAGACCCGGACCCGCTCCGCGGAGCGTTCGGAGACCGGGACCCGCTCCGCGGAGCGTTCGGAGACCGGACCCGCTCCGCGGAGCGTTCGGAGACCGGACCCGCTCCGCGGAGCGTTCGGAGACCGGACCCGCTCCGCGGAGCGTTCGGAGACCGGACCCGCTCCGCGGAGCGTTCGGAGACCGGACCCGCTCCGCGGAACGTTCGGAGATCGGACCCGCTCCGCGGAACGTTCGGAGACCGGACCCGCTCCGCGGAGCGTTCGGAGACCGGACCCGCTCCGCGGAGCGTTCGGAGACCGGACCCGCTCCGCGGAGCGTTCGGAGACCGGACCCGCTCCGCGGAGCGTTCGGAGACCGGACCCGCTCCGCGGAGCGTTCGGAGACCGGACCCGCTCCGCGGAACGTTCGGAGATCGGACCCGCTCCGCGGAACGTTCGGAGATCGGACCCGCTCTGCGGAGCGTTCGGAGATCGGACCCGGTTCAGTGATTGGACGAGGGGAGGGTTGGTTCTCTACTTGAACTCGGCGTTCCGTTGGAATCCCAAATGTTGGATTCTGTCACGGTGCCAAAGCCCTGCTCACGGGGAACGTTCTGAACTCGGATCCCCGCGGCGCTCGACGGAACATAAATCAGACGATGAGGCGGGGTGTGAGGGTGCGGCTGCGGCCCGGGGGGATGGGAGGGCGGAACTCGCGGTACTCTCGCGGTTACGGGCCTGTTCTCTTACCTGGAGGCCGCCGTTCCAGAAATGACCTCATAGATGTAGACCCCCGCAGTGACGTCCGGGAACGCAGCCTCCCTCTCCTTTAGATCCCTGATCAGACTGAGAGGAAACACAAAAGTATGTGGACACCCCGTCGTCACGCTCACCTCAAACACTCTCAATTACAGGGGTGAGAACGTGTAAGGGTCGCGCAATATATCAATGTTCATGTGATTGTGATAAATTCATTCATTCAATCATTATCTTCCGCTTTATCCTACATTGGGTGGGGGTTCCTCATGCCCATCCAGGGGAGAACGTTTCGGGCGCTGGGCAGATACACCCAGGACAGGGCGCCAATCTATCACTAGACACACTCACACAGACACACTCTATATGGGGCAATTTGGAGAATTCAATTGACTTGATCCATGTTTTTGGACTGTGGGAGGAAACCGGAGAACCCGGAGGAAACCCACGCGGACACGGAGAGGACATGGAAACTCCACCCAGATGGGGATTCGAACCCGGGAATCCCTAGTGCTGAGAGGAGAACATGCTAAACCACTAAGCCACCGTGCCACCCCAAATAAACATTCATTATCTTCTGCTTTATCCTACTTTAGGGTCGTTGGGGGGGGGGGGGGTTCCCCATGCCTATCCAGGGGAGAACGTTTCGGGCGCTGGGCAGATAGACCCAGGACAGGGGGGCAATCTATCACTGGGCACACACTCACTCACACAGACACACTCTATATGGGGCAATTTGGAGAACTCAATTGATCTTGATCCATGTTTTTGGACTGTGGGAGGAAACCGGAGAACCCGGAGGAAACCCACGCGGACACAGGGAGAACATGCAAACTCCACCCAGATGGGGATTCGAACCGAGAATCCCTAGCGCTGAGAGGAGAACATGCTAAACCACAAATTTTAATTAATTAAAAACGTTGCTTTTTTTACAGTGAAACTGAGGAATCATCATCGTTATTTAACGAGGACGCTTAACGAGCTTCAGAACAGACTCCGCCCTCTCCGGATGGAGCTGTGGGGTGAGAGGAGAGGTGGCTGATGGGTAAGAGTTGTTATTCCGTCGAGTTCCTCTCACATTCTGGTGGCGTCTCAGCTGCGGGGGTGCAGGTTTGAATCCTGATCTGGATGGAGATTCCATGTCCTCCACGTGTCCGTGTGGGTTCGCCGCTCAGGGAGGATGTGCCCCGCCCACTGAGCCTCGGTCCTCACAAGGTTTGTTCCTTAAGATATCAACATGACGGGGAGTTTTGTCTTGCCGCTGTCGCTTCGTTTTGCTCTTTGGGGGTTTAAAGGCTTTGTGACGACGTACTCGATACCTCCCATAGTCCAAAAACATGGATTCAAGGTGAAGTGAATGTTCTCAATTGCCCCATATAGAGTGTGTATGGGAGTGAGTGTGGTGCTGAGTGTATCTGCCCAGCTCCCGAAAAGCTGTCCCCTTGATGGGCATGAGGAACCCCCCCCCCCCTGTGATCCTGGGTGCGAGACTTACGCCGGCGTGAGCTGAAACATTCTCACTCCTATGTATCTCTTCCTCGGCTGGACGTTTCCTGCGGAGACATCAGAATTAGGGACGGTGGGTCTGTTCCGCGGCGGGACGGGAGAAGGCGTGGCCCGACCGCGGAACAGACCTCTGCGTTGTCTCTCGTAGGAGTCGGTGAGGAACCGCCGGATCCGGTCCGACGGAACGGCAAACGAGATTCCCGCCGTGACCTTCAGCGTGTTGATGCCGATGACGTCTCCGTCCTGCAGACACAGAACCCCACAGAACCGTCACCCGGCGGTCAGTAACGGGCCGGACAGCCCGAGGACAAAGGCCGGGGGGGGGGGGGGGGGCGTACAAAACACACAGCTGCGTAAAGCTCTGCATTAACAAGGAACAGAAATAGAACAACGGACGGCGGCGGGACGCGGAACGTGTCCCATTACAGTTCTTTAAGAGTTGCTGTGGCGTTCTGCTTTCATTCATTCATTATCTCCCGCTTTATCCTCTATTAGGGGGGGGGGGGGTTCCCCATGCCCATCCAGGAGAACGTTTCGGGCGCTGGGCAGAAACACCCAGGACAGGGGGGCAATCTATGTCACTGAGTGTGTGAGTGAGAGTGTGCCCAAACACACTCTATATGGGGCAATTTGGAGAACTCAATTGACTTGATCCATGTTTTTGGACTGTGGGAGGAAACCGGAGAACCCGGAGGAAACCCACGCGGACACGGGGAGAACATGGAAACTCCACCCAGATGGGGATTTGAACCGGGAATCCCTAGTGCTGAGAGGAGAACATGCCAACCACTCAGCCACCGTGCTGCCACGCGTTCTGCGTTAATTATTACTTAATAATTATTAATTAATTATTATTAATTGCCACACTAATTACTATTAATGAGATTCCTGCAGAAGCTGTGCAGTGCATTAGTGGTTTGGCATGTTCTCCTCTCAACGCTGAGGATCCTGGTTCGAATCCCAATCTGGGTGGTGTTTGCATGTTCTCCCCGTGTCTGTGTGGGTTTCCGGTTTCCTCCCACAGTCCAAAAACATGGATTCAAGGTACATTAAATGTTCTTAATTGCCCCATGTACTGTGTGTGAGTGTGAGTCCAGCGATAGATTGCCCCCCTG
>JAFMOC010001028.1:45000-55000 GCA_019802505.1 Corydoras sp. C115 | reverse complement strand
TTCTGATCCGTTCTAAAGGTTCTAGCAGGACCCACTTTAAACACTGTAATCTGTGTGTGGCGTCCTCATACTTTTGCCCATGTGCTGTAGGCTGCATTCCTCGGGTTTCTCGAGCTCGGCGCCGAACAGATCGGACCCGGCTCTGCGGGGGTGGGGTGGGGGGGTGGGGTGCGGATTTAAACACGTCTGCGTGTTCTGCGGCGTGCGGGGGTCGTGTGAACGCCGCGGGGGTTCTGTGTCGTGACGTCGGGTTCATTAACAGTGTTTCTGAACATGAAGCCAGGGTCTTTATTAAATTATTATTATATTATTATATTCAGGCGGCACAGTGGCTTAGTGGTTTAGCATGTTCTCCTCTCAGCACCAGGGATTCCCGGTTCGAATCCCCATCTGGAGTTTCCATGTTCTCCCCGTGTCCGCGTGGGTTTCCTCCGGGTTCTCCGGTTTCCTCCCACAGTCCAAAAACATGGATCAAGTCAAATGAGTTCTCCAAATTGCCCCATATAGAGTGTGTCTGTGTGAGTGAGTGTGTGTCCAGCGATGGAGATTGGCGTCCTGTCCTGGTCTGTCTGCCCAGCGCCCGAGACGTCACCCCCCCCCCCAACAAACCGCCACCACCAATACCGCCCCCAAAACCGCAAGCGACCCAGTCAACACCCAACCCCGCCCGCTTCGCCCCCCCACCAAACCATACAATGTGCCCCCACGCAACACTCACCACAACGAAACACCCCCCACAAAACCTCACCCCCCCCCCCCCCCGCGACCCTAATAGAGGAAGATAATGAATGAATGAATTATATTATTATTATTATATATTTATTATTGTTGAAGCTGTGGTTCTCATGTGGACTCCTGCCGCAGAACCCGAACAGATTTCTGTGAAAACCCTGAGGGGGAGGGGGGGGGGGCTGGGGAACGTGCCCCTGCCTGCCGCATGCCGTTACCACCCGGCGGTGTGTGTGTGTGTGTGTGTGTGTGTGTGTGTGTGTGTGTGTGTGTGTGTGTGTGTGTGTGTGTGTGTGGGGGGAGGTGTTTATAGAGAGGAGAGGTGAGGAGAGATTTAGCGTTTCTGACGGGTTCTCCTCGGGCAGGACGCCTCACTCTGTCCCTGCCCTCACGCTCGGGGGGGGGGGTTCTATCTCCGTGTGCACCCTCCACCACATGACGCTCGCTCTCAGTTACAGAAGGTTCTTTGTGTTGGCAGCGAGTCGTCGGCCGGGTCACCGTGTTCTACTGCGGTTCTCCACTAGGAGATGATTTTAATGAAGAGAGGATGCTGTGACTGAGGACGAAGAGGAGGAGGAGGAGGAGGAGGAAGAGGAGGAGGAGGAGGAGGAAGAGGAGGAGGAGGAGAAAGAGGAGGAGGAAGAGGAGCTGAAAGCACTAACACTCAGAACTCTGTTCACTGATAATGTGAAGCATCAGGTAAAAAATGAGTGAGAAAAACATCAGTACACACACAACCCACAGTACACACACATACACAACAGTACACACACACACACAACAGTACACACACAACAGTACACACACATACACAACAGTACACACACACAGTACACACACACACACAACAGTACACACACAACCCACAGTACACACACACACACAACAGTACACACACAACCCACAGTACACACACAACAGTACACACACAACCCACAGTACACACACAACAGTACACACACAACCCACAGTACACACACAACCACACAACCCACAGTACACACACAACAGTACACACACAACCCACAGTACACACACAACACACACACACAACAGTACACACACAACCCACAGTACACACACAACAGTACACACACAACCCACAGTACACACACAACAGTACACACACAACCCACAGTACACACACACACACAACAGTACACACAGTACACACACAACCCACAGTACACACACAACAGTACACACACAACCCACAGTACACACACACAACAGTACACACACAACCCACAGTACACACACAACAGTACACACACAACCCACAGTACACACACAACAGTACACACACAACCCACAGTACACACACAACCCACAGTACATACACAACAGTACACACACATACACAACAGTACACACACAACCCACAGTACACACACAACAGTACACACACAACCCACAGTACACACACAACACACACACAACCAACAGTACACACACAACCCACAGTACACACACAACTGTACACACACATACACAACATTACAAACACACGACCCACAGTACACAAACACACACACCCCACTTTACACACACACATTACACACACACCCCACAGTATACACACACTCGCGCACACACACACACACACCCCACACTCACATCAGTACACACACAACCCACAGTACACACACAACATTACACACACACCCCACTTTACACACACACGACCCACAGTATACACACACACACACACACACACACACACCCCACAGTACCCCCCCCCCTCAGTGTCTGACCTGGGGGTGGATCTTGATCAGAGCGAACACCCCCCCCCCCCCCCCCCACAGTACCCCCCCCCTCAGTGTCTGACCTCTGAGTGGATCTTGATCAGAGCGAACACACACACACACACACACACACACACACACACACACACACACACACACCCCCCCTCAGTGTCTGACCTGGGAGTGGATCTTGATCAGAGCGAACACACACACACACACCCCCCCCTCAGTGTCTGACCTCGGGGTGGATCTTGATCAGAGCGAACACACACACACACACACACACACACACACACACACACACACATCACACACACACACACACACCACCCCCCCCCTCCCAGTGTCTGACCTCGGGGTGGATCTTGATCAGAGCGAACACACACACACACACACACACACACACACACCCCCCCCCCTCAGTGTCTGACCTGGGGGTGGATCTTGATCAGAGCGAACACACACACACACACACACACACACACACACACACACCCCCCCCCCCCCCCCTCAGTGTCTGACCTGGGGGTGGATCTTGATCAGAGCGATGTCTGATTTCTGATCCACGTCTCTGACGGCGGCGTCGTGATGGACGCCGCTCTTCAGCTCCACCTTGATCCTCTGCTTGTTGGACAGCACGTGTGCGTTGGTCACGATCCAGCCGTCCTCAGAGACGATGAACCCCGAGCCGGTGGACACCGGAACCTCCTCCTGGTTCTCATACGGGGACCTGAGGAACCACGTGAGGACACGATGGATCTGAGACCTTCAATAGTTCATCCATAATAATCGATACGATCGGCCCTCGAACCCAGAGCCGCCTGATGACCCCTGACCTCTGACCGGTTCCTAAACCATGATGAAGCTTTGATCTCCTCACCTTCTGAACAGTTCCAGGTGGACGACCGCAGGTGCGATTTTGTCCACCACGTCCGCGATGAAGTTAAATTTGTAGCGCATGCTGCCGGGGTTCCGCCAACCTGAGAACACAAAGACTTCAGGTTCTCTAAGTTTATTTAAAAAATGTCAAGTTAGATCAAAGGGCGGCACGGTGACTTAGTGGTTTAGCATGTTCTCCTCTCAGCGCTAGGGATTCCCGGTTCGAATCCCCATCTGGGTGGAGTTTCCATGTTCTCCCCGTGTCCGCGTGGGTTTCCTCCGGGTTCTCCGGTTTCCTCCCACAGTCCAAAAACATGGATCAAGGTCAATTGAGTTCTCCAAATTGCCCCATATAGAGTGTGTTTGTGTGAGTGAGTGTGTGCCCAGCGATAGATTGGTGTCCTGTCCTGGGTCTATCTGCCCAGCGCCCGAAACGTTCTCTGCTTTATCCTCTATTAGGGTCGCGGTTGGGGGGGTTCCCCATGCCCATCCAGGGGAGAACGTTTCAGGCGCTGGACAGATACACCCAGGACAGGACGCCAATCTATCGCTGGACACTCACACACACTCTACACTCTATATGGGGCAATTTGAAAAACTCAATTGACTTGATCCATGTTTTTGGACTGTGGGAGGAAACCGGAGAACCCGGAGGAAACCCACACGGACACGGGGAGAACATGGAAGCTCCACCAAGATTAGGATTTATTTCGATTCGAACCATCCATCCATTATCTTCTGCTTTATCCTCTATTAGGGTCGCGGTGGGGTTCCCCATGCCCATCCAGGGGAGAACGTTTCGGGCGCTGGGCAGATAGACCCAGGACAGGGGGGGCAATCTATCGCTGGGCACACACTCACTCACACTCACACACACTCTATATGGGGCAATTTGGAGAACTCAATTGACTTGATCCATGTTTTTGGACTGTGGGAGGAAACCGGAGAACCCGGAGGAAACCCACGCGGACACGGGGAGGACATGGAAACTCCACTCCACTCTCAAAGGAGCTTCCTTTCACATACTATTAACCCATCAGAAGGGGGGGGGCTGTGCACCCACCACCCCACACTGTTAAAAACCTCATTCGGGGCAAAACCGCAGCGTGTGCCCACATGCCCCTCTGAAATCCAGGCCTCGGGCCCCTGCGGAACGTGAGACGGCCTGTCGGAGGCGTGTCCACTGCGTCAGACCGAGGTGGGATTTTAATCTGCACCCCCTCTGAGGTTCAACACGGCGGGTGAACCCTGTGACCTCATCATCTTCATCATCATCATCATCATCTTCATCATCATCATCATCATCACTAACATCACCATCATTAACATCACCATCTTCATCTTCATCATCATCACCATCATCATCTTCATCATCATCATCATCATCATCACTAACATCACCATCATTAACATCACCATCATCATCATCATCATCATCAACATCTTCATCATCATCATCATCATCATCGTAAAGGAGCTCTGCTTATTTAAAATATTTAATGTTAAAGCAACACGTTTTTAAAGAGAAACTTAATGTGGGGCACGGTGTAGTGTAGTGATTGGCATGTTCTCCTCTAAGCGCTGGGGACCGAATTCAAATCCTATCTGGGTGGAGTTTGCATGTCCTCCCCGTGTCCATGTGGGTTTCCTTCGGGTTTTCTGGTTTCCTCCCACAGTCCAAAAACATGGATCAAGTCAATTGAGTTCTCCAGATTGCCCCATATAGAGTGTGTGTGTGAGTGAGTGAGTGTGTGTCCACTGATAGACTGGCGTCCTGTCCTGGGTGTATCTGCCCAGCGCCCGAAACGTTCTCCCCTGGATGGGCATGGGGAACCCCCCCCCCCTCCATGCCAAAAATAAATAGGGTTTTTATCCTAAATCTCCTCCATCACCTTCTGTTCTGAATAAATCTGTTCATGTTTGGTTTGGTGGCGGCACGGTGGCTTAGTGGTTTAGCATGTTCTCCTCTCAGCACTAGGGATTCCCGGTTCGAATCCCCATCTGGGTGGAGTTTCCATGTCGTCCCCGTGCCCGCATGGGTTTCCTCCGGGTTCTCCGGTTTCCTCCCACAGTCCAAAAACATGGATCAAGTCAATTGCTAAACCACTAAGACAGCGTGCCGCCCAGTTTTTAATTTCATTCATTCATTATCTTCCGCTTTATCCTCTATTAGGGTCGTGGTGGGGTTCCCCATGCCCATCCAGGGGAGAACGTCTCAGGTGCTGGGCAGATAGACCCAGGACAGGGCGCCAATCCATCGCTGGGTACACACTCACTCACACATACACACTCTATATGGGGCAATTTGGGGAATTCAATTGACTTGATCCATGTTTTTGGACTGTGGGAGGAAACCGGAGAACCCGGAGGAAACCCACGCAGACACGGGGAGAACATGGAAACTCCACCCAGATGGGGATTCGAACCGGGAATCCCTAGCGCTGAGAGGAGAACGTGCTAAACCACTAAGCCACCGTGCCGCCGGTTTTTAATTGAATTTTTTAATTAAATCTGAGCTGTGGTCACACCTTGTTCTAAACCTTGTGTTAGAGTTGGGTGTGTTGATGAAGATTAACAAGCGATCACAGCATCTCAGTCATTCAACCATCACAAAAACAACAAGGTTCCTGTATTTCTTGATGTTTCCAAACTTGTACCTCCACATGTTCACATGTTCTCCACAAACATTCAGAACATTATTAATCAATCTGCTGAAACTGGAACTGCAGGGTCTGGATTTAAAGGAAACGAGTCTCATAATGTTACACACGTTGCATTAAAAGTGTGACTTTGGGGAAAATAACAAAACATAACATTAACATAACATTAACATAACATTAACATGATCACATGACCCCCCCCCCCCCTTCTTCTGAACTGAACGAACACATTTTAAATCAAAGTTTCTCTTTAATAATGAGATAAACATGTTCTGTTCAATCTCTTTATTAAAAGAAATAAAAACTAGAAGTTCCTGAATAAAGTGCAGTAAACAGGAACAAACACAGATAATTAAAATGTTCTATGTAAATTCACTGTTTAAAGAACAATGCTGATTTGTCACCAGGCAACATTCTGGATGAACATTAGAATATAAACCTGCTTTAAATGTTGTTTGAATGTTGTTTGAATGTTTGACCAACACCCTGTAAATCTCTCACGCGTACAGCTTCAGGGTTTGTGAGCTGGAAATGTCCTTAAACGTTTTAAGCTTGTTTATCCATATTATTAATAATATTATAATCTTATAATCCTTTTATTCTGCAGTCTGATATAAACAATACTGAATAGTTTGGTTCTGTTTCAGAACGGTTCTGTTATGATGTTACATATACGTGTTCTAAAAGTAGAAACATCATTAATATAAATTAGAAATAAGGCAGAACCAAACTATTCAGTATTGTTTATAACAGACTGCAGAATACAATGATTATAGGATTATAATATTATTAATAGCGGCACGGTGGCTTAGTGGTTTGGCATGTTCTCCTCTCAGCGCTGGGGATTCCCGGTTCGAATCCCCATGTGGGTGGAGTTTCCATGTTCTCCCCATGTCCGTGTGGGTTTCCTCCGGGTTCTCCGGTTTCCTCCCACAGTCCAAAAACATGGATCAAGTCAATTGAGTTCTCCAAATTGCCCCATATAGAGTGTGTGTGTGTGTGAGTGAGTGTGTGTTCAGCAATAGATTGGTTGGCGCTCTGTCCTGGGTCTATCTGCCCAGCGCCCGAAACGTTCTCCCCTGGATGAGCATGGGGCACCCCCCCCTCCCCCCGCGACCCCTAATAGAGGATAAAGCGGAAGATAATGAATGACTGAATGGATGTTCAGGTGGATGTTCTGTGGTTGTGCAGGTGGATGTTCTGCGGTGGTGCAGGTGGATGTTCTGCGGTGGTGCAGGTGGATGTTCTGCGGTGGTGCAGGTGGATGTTCTGCGGTTGTTCAGGTGGATGTTCTGCGGTGGTGCAGGTGGATGTTCTGCGGTGGTGCAGGTGGATGTTCTGCGGTGGTGCAGGTGGATGTTCTGCGGTGGTGCAGGTGGATGTTCTGCGGTGGTGCAGGTGGATGTTCTGCGGTGGTGCAGGTGGATGTTCTGTGGTGGTGCCGGTGGATGTTCTGTGGTACAGGTGGATGTTCTGTGGGTGCAGGTGGATGTTCTGCGGTGGTGCAGATGGAGGTTCTGTGGTGGTGCTGTCTCCACTCACCGGACTCACACTCGCCCCTCTGTACGGGGATGACGGCGGGGTCGCGGCTCCTCTCGGCCCGGCGGTTCTCGGCGCGCAGGCGGCACTCGCTCGGGTAGGTCCGTCCGTCGCTGCCGCACACGGGGCCCGGGGCCTCGCACACGCACAGGCGGGCCCCCCGGTCACAGCGCAGGCCCCGTCCGCAGCGCGCGAGCCCCCGCGCCCCGCACCGCTCGCCCTCGCCGCCGGGGGCGCACACCGGGCAGCAGCGGCACGCGTCCCGAGCAACGCCGGAGAAACAGCCGCCCTGAGCCGCGGGGCCCACGCAGCGGGACCCGGCACACACCTCCGCACAGCCGGGCTGCTCAGCGCGGGACAGGGGCGCCGCCAGCAGGAACCACAACAACCGCAGAACCCGCATCATCCGTCCTGCAAGTCACTGCTCACAAAAAGATCCGTTCGTCCTCATTAGGAGTCGATTCGCTGTAAACTCCGGGGTTCCAACCGAGGAACATGGTAGACCCAGGGTTCTCCAGAATCCTCCACCTGAAACCTGAGCAACAGAGAAGAGGAGCAGCCAGGAGGGCTGATGATCACCCACCAGATACACCACCCACTTCTGCATGGACCTGCTTAAATCAGTAACACCCACCCCTCACACTCCCACCCCTCACACACCCACCCCTCACCCCCTCACCCCCCCCCCCATCATTCTTTAGCACATCAGGCGTCTTCAGGGTACAGATATAGAGATCCACAACCAAAAGAGTTTCATATTGTTTATTTAATAGTCTCAGGCTAAAGTAGGAATACAGTTTTTATTATGAAAAAGAACCCAAAACTGTTTTTTTTCCACTTCTGTTAGCCATGTTCACATCATTTATTATTTCCACAAAGCAAATAATTAACTTAAACATTTACACATTATAATAAACTCTATAATAATTATGAGCAAAAAAGATCTAAAGATAGAATCAGAACAGAATTCGAGAGAAAATATTCATTCATTCATCATCTTCCACTATCAGGGTTGTGGGGAAGGGGGGGGGGTTCCCCATGTCCATCCAAGGGGAGAACGTTTCGGGCGCTGGGCAGATACACCCAGGACACATACCCATACCCAGGCAGATACACCCATACACATACACAAATATATGCACTCTATATACTCTATATGGGGCAATTTGGAGAACTCAATTGACTTGATCCATGTTTTTGGACTGTGGGAGGAAACCGGAGAACCCGGAGGAAACCCACACGGACACGGGGAGAACATGGAAACTCCACCCAGATGGGGATTCAAACCGGGAATCCCTAGTGCTGAGAGGAGAACATGCTAAACCACTAAGCCACCGTGCCGCCCCGAGAGAAAATAAAACTGCTAGAAACTATTATAAAACCATTTTCGGGGTTCTAGCAGCAGGTATTTCTGTAAAATGTCTGCCTCTCAGGGTTTAGATTTAAATCCCTGAAACAACCCTTAACCTGAACTAATGAATTATAAGGTAGGATTTAATAAGTTTTATTCATTGTGAATTCTTCAGCGCTTTGCTCGTTTGGAAGGTGAAGGACCTTCATCCACACGTTTATTTACTTCCTCCCAGAATTTCTCGATGTAATTTTTTTCAAACAGATTCTGAAAATCAGCTGCATTACGACAGAACAGCATCACCTTCAGCTCAGAAAAATTGTCGGGCAGAAGACGAGAGATCTGTTGAGGTAAAACAACCAAATTTAATCCAAAAGCATTGATTATTTATACAGAACTCGCTTCTAAACAAAGACATGGACAAGAGATTAACTTATTTTAAAGTTTGATATATATATATAAATACTGTATATAATAATGTTTGTACCTGTTCTTTGTTCAGTTCTATCGCAGTGCTTGGATCGTTTTTACTGTAGAATCGCAGAGAGTCGATGGGATTCTTGTCTTTCATTCCATAATTTAATTTCACAGGCTGCAGTAGAGGGTAAAGGTTTGTTGGTAATTATTTTTTTGGTTTTTAATAAGCAGATCAACAAATTCAGTTTACACTAAACTGATGTGAAGTTTATCATTCATTCATTCATTATCTCCTGCTTTATCCTCTATTAGGGTCGCGGTGGGGTTCCCCATGCCCATCCAGGGGAGAACGTCTCGGGCGCTGGGCAGATAGACCCAGGACAGGGCGCCAATCCATCGCTGGGCACACACTCACTCACACAGACACACTCTATATGGGGCAATTTGGAGAACTCAATGAACTTGATCCATGTTTTTGGACTGTGGGAGGAAAGCGGAGAACCCGGAGGAAACCCACGCGGACACGGGGAGAACATGGAAACTCCACCCAGATTGGGATTCGAACCGGGAATCCCTAGCGCTGAGAGGAGAACATGCTAAACCACTAAGCCACCATGCCGCCACTTTCAAAACTGTTTGATGAAATTCAAATTCTGTTCATCGTGTTCATAATGATCGAG
>JAFMOC010001028.1:0-40000 GCA_019802505.1 Corydoras sp. C115 | reverse complement strand
TTAAATCATTACAGCAGTGGTGGGGACATTGCAAAGATACAGATTAAAATGTTCTGCCAGCAGTACACTCGAAATGTCACTAGTGAAATCACCAGGTCTCTAAAAGAGCTAGAGTCTGAGATCACTAAAACTCCAGACTCTAGCAGAGACCACAGGAGATCAAGAGTACATCAAAAATCTAAAAAACAAAAAAAAAAGATCTCCTTTAATGACTTGCTGGGTGTCACAGCACAGGGGGCGCTGGTCCCGCTCACGTTTCCAAAAAAACGTGAATGAATTAGATGCTCCTTCTAAGTTCTTTTTGGTCTAGAGTGTAAAAATGGACAGAAAAGGTTTATGCATGCCGTGCGTAATGAATCAGGGGATCTCGACTCTGAGCCTTCTGAGATACGCCGGCAGACAATCAGTTTCTTCTCGAAGCTGTATGAGAGTGAGCGGGTCGAGGCACAGGACACAGAGAGGGGCTTTCTGCAGATGCAGGCCAGGATCAGCGAGGAGTCTGCCACAGCACTAGATGCTGAACTGTCAATGGAAGAGGTACAGGAGGCCCTGCAGGGGATGGACAGTGGCAGAACTCCTGGCATCGATGGTCTCCCTGTCGAATTCTATAAGGCACTATGGGCAGTTTTGGGTGAGGACGTGCTGGATGTCCTAAAGGAGAGTGTGAGGGAAGGAAAGCTCCCTGTGAGCAGCCGGAGAGCCGTCCTCACACTGCTGCCAAAGAAGGGAGACCTGACCGAGCTGAAGAACTGGCGCCCCGTGTCATTACTGTGCACAGACTGTAAGCTGCTCTCAAAAACGTTAGCCTCGAGACTGGGGAAGGTGATGGAGCAGATAGTTCACATTGACCAGACGTACTGTGTGCCCCGGTAGGTCCATTTTCGATAACATATTTTTAATCCGGGATGTTTTAGAGCTCTCCAGACTTTTACATTTAAAAACTGGACTCGTGTTTTTTAGACCAAGAAAAAGCATTTGACAGAGTAGAACACGAGTACATGTGGAAGGTTCTGGAGGCCTTCGGTTTTAACCCTGGTTTTATTAATATGGTAAAGGTGCTGTACAGTGACATTGAGAGTGTACTGAAGGTTAACGGTGGTTTATGTGCTCCTTTTAAAGTTACAGCGCGGTATAAGACAAGGTTGCGCGCTCTCCGGGATGTTATACACGTTAGCTATTGAACCCCTCCTATGTATTTTAAGAAATCGAATCTCTGGTCTTCGTATTCCACAACCAATGCAACAGTGTGTGTGTCAGCATATGCAGATGACCTGGTGGTGTTTTTAAACTCACAGAATGACGTGAACATTTTAACACATGTTTTAAAGGATTTTAGCGTTTTATCATCTGCCAAAGTGAACTGGGCCAAAAGCGAGGCAGTTTTAATCGGGGACTGGAACGGTGGGGGACCTGCACTTCCCGATGGACTGTCATGGAGGACTGGAGGTTTTAAGTATCTCGGGGTACACTTAGGAGGCAGCGAGTGTGAACAAAAGAACTGGGAGAACATTATCGAAAAAGTAAAAGGACGTTTAAATAGTAGATGGACATGGCTAGTACCTCAGATGTCATACCGGGGACGGGTACTAGTCATTAACAACCTCGCTGCCTTGTGTCTATGGAATAAGTTAATGTGTATGGATCCCCCACCTAACATTTTAACCAAGATACAGGCAACGCTGGTTGATTTCTTCTGGGACCGACTGCACTGGATTCCTCAGGCTGTCCTCTACCTGCCAAAAGATGACGGAGGACAAGGACTGGTTCACCTGGCCAGCAGGACCCGCTGCATTCAGACTGCAGTATTTACAAAGACTCCTCTTTGGCCCCAAGGATCTTGTATGGAGGGCAGTGGCATACAGGATCCTGCAAACCGTGAGTGGACTGGGTCTGGACAGAACTTTGTTTTTTATGAACATTAATGCACTGAACATCACCAGCTTGCCTGTTTTTTATCGTGGACTTTTTAAGATTTTAGGATTTTATAACATGACTTTTAAAGGTGATCTGCCTTTACACTGGCTCTTGGAGGAACCCCTCATCTTCGGATCTCGGCTGGACATCAACGCCTCCCCTTCATTGCACAGCACGCTGATCTCCTCCAGAATCTACACCCTGCGCCACCTACTGAATGCTGCTGGACCTGGTCTAGATCGGGCGGAGGACCTGGCTGCACTGATGGGAATGAGGTCTACACGCGTTGTCGCCCAGCTCCTAGAGCGGTGGAGGTCAGCACTCACCACCAGAGAAAAGACACTACTCCAGAGCTGTGCAACAGGGGAGGTCAGTCCAGTAGGGGAGCATCGTTTCCCCAACACCACCATCACCCCTAAGCTGGAGGACTGCCAGGGGCCCCTACTGGACCACGACAAGGAACAAGGCATGGACCTGAGCTCAGCCACGGGGAAACTCCTCTATAGAGCCAGTGTACTCGTTCTTAATAAGAAAAAACTGGAGAACAGAGCTGACACACCTTGGAGAGAATCACTAGGCATTGGGAATGACGTAAGACCAGAGTGGAGAGCATTGTACAAACCAACCGTTAACCAAGCGGGTGGGGGACCTCCAGTGGAGGATCCTCCACGGTATTATTGCTGTAAAATGCTTTTATTTCTGTTTTAAACCCAGATTTTAATGACCAGTGTCCTTTCTGTCACCAGAGAGAAACGGTGTGTTTCACGCGTTTTTACACTGTTTTAGACTGCAACCGTTATTTATCATTTTAAGTGCTGTTTTAAAAGCTCTTAATGTGATTTTTACACCACAGGTTTTTATCCTGGGTTTTAAGTATGTCAAAAAACATAAATATAAGTGTCAACTGGTGAATTTTATTTTAGGACAAAGCAAAATGGCGGTTTACATCAGCAGGAAAAAAAACAAAATTGCACAAACAACAGATGCTGATGTAATCAAGATTTTTAGCCGACTGGTCAAATCTAGAATTTTAATTGATTTTAACTTTTATAAAAGTATGAATGATTTAGACACTTTTAAATCGGTATGGTGCTGCGGGGAAGCAGTATGCTCAGTTAAAGACGATGAGCTCTGCTTCGCACCTGTTTTTACCTAAATGTAGTTATTTATTTATTTATTTATTTATCTATTTATTAATACAAAGATTTATATTTGAAATATAACTTATTGGTAAAATAAAGTGTCGTTAAAAGTCAAGTCTCTCTGTCTCTCTCTCTCTCTCTCTGTGTGTCTCTCTCTCTCTCTCTCTGTCTCTCTCTCTCTCTCTGTCTCTCTCTCTGTGTGTGTCTCTCTCTCGCTCTCTGTCTCTCTCTGTCTTTAGATAAACGTGTCCTTTAGGTGTAAAATCAAAGACAAACTCACCTACTGAAGTAATCCATTTTGTCCACATCGATTCCTGTCTTGTGATTCGCCACAATCTCATATAAGAAGGATTGATCTTTAGGTCTTCCTTTGTAAAGCCACTGCAAAAAAAAAAAAGCAAGAAAATGTTATTAAATCACTGATTGTACAGTTTCACCTTCAGCACATCAGATATAATAATCAGAAATGATCAATCTGGAGGAGAACTTTAAATAAATATATTCCTGATCAGAACATATAGATGGTTGTAACCAGATACAAAACTAGGGTGAGGGTTACCTCAGAATGATCCTCTCTGCCACTTTGTTCTGAAGCCTTAAAGAAATTCAGAGAGAAATGGTTTAGCTGTGATTTAAAATAAATAATACTATAATAAATAAATATTTATATATTTTTTTTATATTATACCCTTAAAATTAATGCATGTTTCTTATATATAAATGATCATAGGTTTCCTCTGCAGTGCAGAATATTATTATTATTATTATTATTATTATTATAGTTACTGTTGTTGGAGGGTCTGGGCCGAATATGAGTTCTCTGATGAACTGAAAGTCTCTTTCTTTGAATTTGCATCCGAAGTGTCCGGTCTCCATCAGCTCTTTTATTGTGTACATTCTGTCGGAGTCGCTGCTCACAGACACTTCATTTTCAATCAGCTGATCAAACATTTTGATGGACTGCGCTTCATGCTACATCGATTAAAAAAAAAAAAAAAAAAAAAAGAAGAGATTTGTTAAGCAGGTGCAGATTATAAGTTCCTTATAATTATTAGTGGATTAACAATGCAGTGCTTCATATAATATTATATAATATTCCTACCTTCCACTCAGTCAGGGTGTTTACTTCACTACGGTTTCCACTTTTTGAAACCTTGGTATAAAAGAATATACGAATAAACGACGACAATATCAGTAGAAATGATTTGCACTGTATGTCTGTTTAAATAAAATCAGTACGGTGAATGTAACACAAATAATAAAATGAAAACTGTACCTTTTTTGAAAGCTCGTGCAGGAAAACATCGTATAAATGAGAATATAGGCCGTGACCTTTATTAAAAAAAGTTTTAAAAAAAAGTATATCAGCACCATGTTAGTTTTGGTCATGTTCAAAACTCTCGGTTCTAAGCAGAAGGTGAAAATAAGAGACAAATATGAGCATAACGAGGATTTCTCAGTTACTCGGGATTTTAGTGATCTACTGATTTAAAACCAATGGTTCAACATGAGTGTAGTGCCTGAATAAACTATTTTTAAAAACTTATTTAAGATTTGAACATAACACGACAAGTACATAAATAAGTATTAATGTTTATAATACTTATGTATTATATATGTTATTAATATACAGTATTATTATATATAGCTGTTTTTGTGCTATAGATTTAGCCAATCAAAATCAGATTGTATTCTGTAGAATGTTTAAAACTGCAGTCGCTGCACATATTAGAGTTGCTGCTTATTATCACAACTGGAACATCAAGTATTTACGATCCGAACAATGACACAGAATGTGATGACTGTTGTGTTTAAATGAATAGTCGTGTGTTAGTTGCCGTCTGTTGTAACAAGTAATTAAGAAGCTAATGTGTATAATGTGTATTGTACGTTGCCACTCACCCAGGTCATGACACAATCCTGCAATCTGAACACAGAGTTTATCTGTCTCGGTTATGTTTAGTTCCTTCTGATTGTCTTTTAGGCTTTGGATCAGTTTTCCTGCTAAATGAGCCACACTAATAATGGAAATAAAAAGAAAAACATTATTGCGTTGTACATAATGCATGTTAGAAAATGTGTTTGTGCTCAATGTTATTAAAATTTTAAAAAGTCAATATTTTTAACAGAGACTATTATTGTAGTTCTGATACAAACCTCCAGTATATATGTGTGTGTATATATATATCTATCTATATATATATATCTTCCGCTTTATTCTATATTAGGGTCGCGGGGGGGGGGTTCCCCATCCCCATCCAGGGGAGAACGTTTCGGGCGCTGGGCAGATACACCCAGGACAGGGCGCCAATCCATCGCTGGGCACACACTCACTCACACACACACACACTCTATATGGGGCAATTTTGGAGAATTTAATGAACTTGTGACTTGTGAATGATCCATGTTTTTGGACTGTGGGAGGAAACCGGAGAACCCGGAGGAAACCCACGCGGACACGGGGAGAACATGGAAACTCCACCCAGATGGGGATTCGAACCGGGAATCCCTAGCGCTGAGAGGAGAACATGCTAAACCACTAAGCCACTGTGCTGCCTAATTTTATATATATATAAAATAAAATACAGCCTTCATAAGGTTCATTGGTTCATTTTGTGATTCAGCAGACGATTTTATCCACTTGACTTACGAGGCGAGCCCAGGGTTGGCCCACACCCTAACCACTGAGCTACCATGCTCTATTTGCCATCTATCTCCTCAATCCATGTTTCTTATGATGCCATACAATGGCCTGCAAAGTTTTGGATAGCTTTGCTTACCCGTCATTAAATATAGTTGCCGTATGTCAACGTCATTTGGTTAAAGATAACACATTTAATATTCTATACAAATAAATTTGGCTGTCATGACAGATTTTCAGCCATACCATCGGGTCAGTCTTTACCCAATAGAGTGCTCAAAGCGATTGTGTGAAGCTCCTGGAAAAACGAAGTACGCTCCTGCCAGCTGTTTTACGTTCCTCAGGCGTTGAAACTCCGGCGTGTCGATGATTCTTACCAGCAGAGGATGCATCTTAATGTGGCCATGGACAGAGTCACAAAATATCTAGGATTTAAAGCAACAGGCTGATGACCAATAGCACATTCAGTAAATCTATTTTTATTTACTTTATTATTTTAAAGGACATTTATATACATCGCACTGAGCAGGTAGTGTTCAAAAATATTTACACCCTTAAACTTTTTAAAAACTTACAATATGAATGTTCAAAACATTTCACAGTCCTATATTTTGTGAGAGTTTCTGAAACCAAACATTCGTCTGTTTTTGGTCGAGTTTTTGGTGTTAATTCTTTAGAAATGTTTAATTTTGCTGAATGTTGTAAACCTGGATAGAAGACGTTTTGTCTAACATCCAACACAGATTTGTTTGTAAGTTTTATTACATATCTTCATATTTTGAGTTTAGTAGCCATGACGATCATTAATATTAGATCTATTGCAGAGATTGTATTGTTACCTTATTTTTTTAAAATATATTTTTGATACTACTAGCACACAGTCAGATGTTAATTAAATAAAAAGTATTGATGTTAAATTTTGCTCATGACCACCTCCCCCACCAACATATAAACAATTTTTACAATTACAATTTTACTTTGCAGCATCACACATTGAATATACATGCAGCATAAATGAAATAAATAAGTAAATATATATATATATTGGAAATGCAATAATTAAAGGATAATAATGCTGCATTATTATTATTGGTATCATAATTATCTGTCTTATTTAACGGTGATTTGATTTAATAACGTAAATCATAATAAAGGCATGAAAATAGAATTTAAATTCTTACCTTACACTGTTCTGACATTGCTTTCTTTTGCAACGAGAATAACTTTTAATTCAGCAAAGTGGAACTTGACTGTTTAATCAATGAAGAAAATGCAAAAAGTTAACTTTGGAAAGGTTTATTTAACACATTTACATGGGGGGGGGGCACAAGTTACTGATATATCAAAATTTAGCTTTCTGTTGTAGAATAAATGTCATTTAAATAAAAGTTCTTTAAAAAATGAACACACATTCAGAGATCTCCAGCCCACCCCAGATAAACATGAAACATCAACAAAGGCTTTTAAAGTGTTCATAAAATTAATTGTGTAAATCTGACCCGTGTGTTTAAACCCTTACAGTCTACACTTCTAATTAATTCGCTGTTACAGCGACAAAGAGGTTGACCAACTTTAAATAGGTCATAAAAGCTGAGGATGTGTTGATGGTGTGCATAGGAGTAACTGAAATTAAATATATTACGACCTAATTCTATTTTAGTGTTTGGCAAAAAGTGGCAGGAATTAGAGAGACAAATTCCTCCTCTGATTTTGTCGGCTTATTTCTGAGATGCATGACATTTCTGTAAGCCTGACGCTTCCATGACATGCGTATCTGGGAGGGATAATGGTGAGGGGTGGAGAACTGCATTAATAAGGTGAAGGTGAAAGGAAAAAAAAAGATGAAAAAAAAAAAATGAAAAGTGAAAGAAGATGAGATGAACTTCAATTAAGAACAGAAGATGGTTTAAAATTTAAAGTGTAAAAATATCCTCGTCTTACCTTTAAAAGAACCCGCTGTAATCAAAAGCAATGAAGAATGAACGCGTGTCCTTGGCAGATTATCTCCTGCGCAATCATGTTTGTAATAAAAAATGTGTCCATAGAGTTGTGTGTGGTACGTTGTTTGAAATCCTGGACACGCCCTTGTTTGTAACGCCCTTGTTTGTAAAGCCTTTGGAAACATGCAAAGCACGTTGGCCGCCTTCCTCAAATTCATTCATTTAAATTACTACAAAAACTAAAACTAGGTTAAATAATAATAAAGTCTACAATCATTTGAACGAATAATTCAGCATGTCGTAGTTGATGATCAAGTGCAAGTAGGTTTTTCAACATGACACTTTCATTTGCAGTTCACCTTTAATCTTCGCGTGTGGTTGGAACTGGTCTGACCACAAACTGCATTTAGAAATCAATCCAAAGCAAATGCAGATCAGCTGAACGTGTTCTCTGGCTTTGATTTGTTCATAAAGAGGCCTTGAGTTTATTTAAATAGATCAAAAGTTTATCACATGCTGTTATTACATTTATTTATTTCATTTATTGTTACAAGGGTGGCACGGTGGCTTAGTGGTTTAGCACGTTCTCCTCTCAGCGCTATCTGGGTGGAGTTTCCATGTTCTCCCCGTGTCCGCGTGGGTTTCCTCCGGGTTCTCTGGTTTCCTCCCACAGTCCAAAAACATGGATCAAGTCAATGGAGTTCTCCAAATTGCCCCATATAGAGTGTGTTTGTGTGTGAGTGAGTGTGTGCCCAGCGATAGATTGGTGCCCTGTCCTGGGTGTATCTGCCCAGCGCCCAAGACGTTCTCCTCTGGATGGGCATGGGGAACCCCATCACGACCCTAATAGAGGATAAAGCGGGAGATAATGAATGAATGAATGAATGAATGAATGAATTTATTATTACATTTGTAACTGCCTATATGAGCAGTTTATATTTTAATTGGTTTAAAGTTTGTAAAATCTGTTCTTTTAAAAACATTGACAACGTTAATCACCACGGTTACCACGTTTGTAAAGTCAGCCTTAAAGGTTAAAGTGTTCATTAAGGAGCCAAAGAGAGACGAGACGTGGCGTAAAAACTAGAGCTCTCTTTGATATTTATACAGCCGATGAGTTCTTACGGTTGGGTGTGAGGTTGTGTACAAGGTTAAGGTACAAAATCTAGAATAAACCTGATCCGTATTGGCAAGAATATCTGTGCTGTTGACTTTAAATCGGAGGGAGCGACAACATTAATATGACATTAAGGATTATAGACATTCATTCATTCATTATCTTCCGCTTTATCCTCTATTAGGGTCGTGGGGGGGGGTGGGAGTTCCCCATGCCCATCCAGGGGAGAACGTCTCGGGCGCTGGGCAGATACACCCAGGACAGGACGCCAATCTATCACTGGACACACACTCACTCACACAGACACGCACACAAATACACTCCACATGGGGCAATTTGGAGAACTCAATTGACTTGATCCATGTTTTTGGACTGTGGGAGGAAACCGGAGAACCCGGAGGAAACCCACGCGGGCACGGGGAGAACATGGAAACTCCACCCAGATGGGGATTCGAACCGGGAATCCCCAGCGCTGAGAGGAGAACATGCCAACCTCTAAGCCACCGTGCCGCCCTGGATTATAGACATTTATACCAAATAGAGAAAAAGCTGTAAAGGACCATTGGTTTTGTCAAATGATGGGGCATGGTGGTAGAAGTGCAGTGATACCTTTTTATTATTATTTTTAAATCTTTTATCCACATTTGACCGAGGTGTTAGTTGCTGTAAACGTCTTGATGTCCTTCACTCTGGCCATCGGTCAGATTCAGGTTTAATTTTTGTCTGACGGAGATCCAGTGATGCTCAGACCTCACCTGCTCTTCTATTTACAAAGTCAACATTCATGCTGAAATGAATAAATCATGCTGAAAGAGATCACACACTTTCCTCTCGTCATAAACGACCGATCGCCTGAGGACCTCTGAGTGACACTGTGAGTGTTTTAGTAATTATAATGAACACCTTTAATTCCTTTAAATGTTAAAGCGACAGAACTGGCACGGTGGCTTAGTGGTTTAGCACGTTTGCCTCTCAGCGCTAAGGATTCCCGGTTTGAATCATCATCTGGGTGGAGTTTCCATGTCCTCCCCGTGTCCCCGTGGGTTTCCTCCGGGTTCTCCGGTTTCCTCCCACAGTTCAAAAACATGGATCACGTCAATTGAATTCTCCAAATTGCCCCATATAGAGTGTGTCTGTGTGAGTGAGTGTGTGCCCGGCGATGGATTAGTGTCCTGTCCTTTTGTCTTGGTGAGAACATCCTCTTAAACATCTCAAACGTCTCCACCATCTGGTCCTGCTTCCTGTCTCCTTCTAGGGCATGAACTTAAGGCCTGTTTCTGTTGGCTGTCCCATTGTTCCTATTTTGCATGTTCAGTTGAACCATTAAAACACATAATTACGTACTTTCAAACAGTTAGGATAAATTAATGCAATTTATGTCTTTTATGTTCTATAAATTCCAAAAGGGGCGGCACGGTGGCTTAGTGGTTTAGCATGTTCTCCTCTCAGCGCTAGGGATTCCCGGTTCGAATCCCCGTCTGGGTGGAGTTTCCATGTTCTCCCCGTGTCTGCGTGGGTTTCCTCCAGGTTCTCCGGTTTCCTCCCACAGTCCAAAAACATGGATCAAGTCAATTGAGTTCTCCAAATTGCCCCATATAGAGTGTGTCTGTATGTGTGAGTGTGTGCCCAGCGATGGATTGGCGCCCTGTCCTGGGTGTATCTGCCCAGCGCCCGAGACGTTCTCCCCTGGATGGGCATGGGGAACCACACCGCGACCCTAATAGAGGATAAAGCGGGAGATAATGAATGAATGTTAAACACATTAAGCTTCCTATTGGTCAGGCTGGGAACAACCGTTTTTTAATGTATTTTAAAGTATCGATGTTTAAGTTCAAACTTAGACCTCAGAAAAGGGGGCAGCTGTACACACAGCAAAGATAATGATTATAGATTTGACCAATTTAATAAATTTATCTGAACAGAAAGTGTGTTAAATAGCCATCGGTTTGTTAATATCAGTGTTCCGTACACGTTTCTCCCGTTTGAGAACCTTTTCGCCCCCTGCTGGTGTGTTTTTGCATTTGTTCTTGGTTCTTGGTGGAACTGGGAGCGAGTTTCTATTGGTTGGGTGTGTCATGTGACCTGATCCGGTCGAAGCTGACAGACTTTTAGTGAACGTCGTAACACGTGGCGGCATGGCGGCTGTTAACACGCGGGTGTCGTCGCTGCGTTTGGAAGGTGTCGCCTGTGAGTTGTATTTGCATTTAATATTGTAGAATTAGTGTAATATTGAATAATTAATGTAATATTGAGTAGTTGTACGCAGCGTTTGTTTATCTAATTGGTACTCATTTCTGTATTATTACAGTTTTACAAAATTTGTTCTGGGAAAGAGGAGGACGACCGTAAAGGCCGTTTAATTTACTCCAACTTCTGATTTTTTTTCCTTGAACCTGTTAGCGATCTTTCAATTTATATACTGACGTACACTGAGGACAGAATAAGTTGAAGTTATTTATTTATATATATCGTTTTTTACATCAGTACATCATCACAAAGCAGCTTTACAGAATGAAAAGCCTTTAGACCCCCAAAGAGCGAGCCGAAGCGACAGTGGCAAGACAAAACTCCCTGTTATGCTGTTATTTAAGGGAAGAAACCTTGGGAGGACCGAGACTCAGTGGGGGACTCGTCCTCCTTGAGCGGCCAGGCAGCAACAACAATGTAGGACAGATATTTACAGATATTAAACAAATGGAAAACTATTTGGAATAGTAAAAAAAAAAGCGTCTTTGCTTCAATTCAGCATAGGGAAGCAAGACATTGTGCATTTAAAGCTCCAAACACGTACGAAAAGGCTCTCCATGTTTACCTCTTGTCTACTTTTTGGAAAAGTGCAATGCATGAGGTCTCATATTAGTAAATCTGGTTCCAAAACCATCTTCCAACATGGAGCATTGAGTTACAAAGCAAGACACACAAGCTCATGGAAGGAGATCAGTCAGCCATCTCTTCCACCAGAACTTCAACCATGTTCTCCATCCTCGTTCCCATTTATCAAATCCGAGGTACAAACAGACACCAAGGCGTAGGTGTTTCGCATGTCTCGATCAAGAGGAATGTTTCTGCAGAACAGATGCCTGAGAGGACAACGTCACCTGTGGGACAACGGCGACCATGAAGTACATCCTGAAAGGCCAATGTCCGCAGTTCGTCAACCGTCTTCTGTCAACCTCCCAAGGGTTCGAACGGACATCTCATTCAACAGAGCTCTATTACAGCCACGTACAGACCACAAGTCTAAAGAGAACGAGATCGCAAAGCTGCTGACCTCCAGTCTGATCAAGTTTAACGATTGCCCAGAACTCTATTTGGTATGGACGTCCTCATTCTGCAATGCTTAAGTGCCAGTGAAGAACCTGACCTTTTGACAAAATGGTTAGGTACTCAGTCTTCAGAACATGTCATGAGAATCCGTTCTCTGCACATTGCTTGTCCTACAAATTATTTTTTTTACACATATTGGTCAATTTTTTATTTATTTATTTTTTTTTATTGAGTACACATTTAAAATGGAGTATATATTTATTTAGGTTCATCTAAATGTACACAACGGAATGATGCTCGAAGTATGTTCATTGGATCATTAAGATTAAGAGTCTAGATCTAATATTATTACACAGAAAAGGATTAAATAATTAATTAAAGTACTAATAATAAATTCTGTAAATGAGTGTAAAAAAAAAAAAAAAAAAAAAAAAAAAAAAAATATATATATATATATATATATATATATATATATATATATATATATATATATATATATATCCTGATAAAGCTGAATCACGTCACCAAGATTTTACTCTATATTCAAAAAGTTTTATTAAAATACCCAGCCCTGCTGCTAACGAACTAAAGATTAACACCAAAAATGTAAAAGCAAAGCTTCTGCTGAACATTGCAGTAAAACACATGAACTCATACATGAACATCAGGGATAGTACTAAAATTCTAACATTTGTCAAAAAAACCCTTCCTTATTATCTTCTTCTTGCTCATTTTTTATTTTTTTTTGGAACTGGCTCATAGTGCCCACTGTATTTATCACGTTCATTCATCACCACCATCCTCTCCTTGTGCAACTTGCACAGCCTGGTCTCCTTGGTCTTCCACCATCTCATATTTGTCGTGATGTTTTAGACCAGTTAGCTTTTCCACACAATTCCAAAATTCATGTAGTTCATCTGGGGTTAAGTTGTGGTCTGTTTTTGTGTAAAAAAGCATAACTTTTGTTTGTAAAAAACTCTCAGGAAGGAGAAATGACACCTGCAAAAGACATTTAATATTATATTATTATGTTTCTCACTTTTATATATTCAACTTTTCAACTTTTATACATTAGTGATATCTCAATCCATTTCAAATGATTGCATCATAGTTACCTCAGATTTAGATGATGGTTTTGCCTTCTCCAGATTACTTTTTGTGTAGAATCTCAGATTATCAATTGGATTCAGTTGATTTTTTTCCATAATCCATTTTGACAATCTGTAATATATTAAAACATTACAGATTTAAAGCATTTAAAATGTGCAATTTTTTTGTAGTTATTTTAATTTGTTGTACTGTTGATATGAAAAACTACTTAAAGCAACACAATTATATGTTAATATAACTAATTTTACGTTTGATCTTAGATTGATATGTGGAGTGTTGGTGTGGCTGTGACCAAACCCAAAGTTAATCTTAACTTGTGTGTCCACATTACTGACTGCAGTACTGTGCTGATGACATTTTTTTAACCTTCTTTATTTATTATAAGCCATATTTGCACTCAGTTCCAGCAACATATAATTACATTTGATAATGCTACTTTTGACTTTATTTTTTTTTACATTTTATTAGTGTTTACAAAGTAATTATTCTTAATTTGACAAGCTATTTAATAACTGCACATCTCTGTAGTTTTTCTTTACACTTACTTTGACTCTGAAGTCGGTCACATTTAGCTCGGTTGTTTTCTTAATCTCTTTCAGCCAGTTTTTTTATATTTCCTAAAAATATACAAACTTGTATTTTAGTCAGCACATCCTCTAATCACACTTCATGTTTGGTAGCTCAGTGGTTTGGACATTGGGCTCTCAATCTGCGATTTTACAAAACCCTTCTGACTGCAGGCGTCTCTGACTTCAGCAGATTTCTTTTTTGTAGCTCGAATATTTTCAGAGTAACAGGAGTGCAAAAATCACTCTGTAAAGTAAGTGGGAATCTGTATACAAGCAGTGGTCTCACCACTGAGACGGACGTTTCCTACGAAAATCCTGCCAATATCTCAAAAATTGCAGAAGAACAAAGGTATATAAATGGTGGAAAAAATAAAAACTGTATAAAAATAGTTTGATTGCCAAATATGGCAGAATAACTCGTAAGTTTAAAAGTTTCTGACCTGAAAATAACTTATTATATTTAAGTTTACATTATTTACAAACCTGTTTGGTTTTAAAGTCTGTTTAAAAAAAAAAAAAAAAAAATTTATTTGCAAATTTTTTAATTGCAAAATTTTGTCATTATTTTTTATATATAATTAGTAATTGATAAACACCATTATATCTGCTCTGCATATCAAAAATGCAAATAATACTTGAACATAAATAATGAAATATTTAATTGTTTGAATTTCAGACCTGGATGAGTTCATAGATGAAAGTGAAATCTTCCGGTTTAAATTTAGGATCTTCTTTATTTTCTCTGTCCTCCAATATTTCTTTTATTGTCTTTGTTTCTCCCTTGTACGTCACTTTGTGTTTAATCAGCTGATTAAGCATTTTTATAGATTGATCTTCATGCTGCACCACGAGGGAAATAAAACAAAAAAATAAAGTTTATATAATTTGGTCATTTAGCAAACACTTTTATCCAAAGTAACTTTTTTGTTTTTTTTTACCTTTAACTCGTCCATGATTTCCTCAAATAGGTGTGAAAATTGGCCATGGCCTTTAAATAAAGACAATAAAACCAATACAGAATTATTGAACTGTAAAGTCATCTTTGGGCATCTCTTTTTCTTTTTCGAGTTTGAAAAGTTTGCTTTGGACAAATTGGTAATATTTACGTTGCTCCATATTATTAAGGATCTCACATGCTTTTTTGAGTTTTTTCACTTCCTCCTGGTTTTGTGTTTCCAGTTTTTTGCCTGCAAACTTTATTTCATCTATAATGTTATCTGTAAAACACAAAAAAAACTCAGTTACAGATTATTTAAAGGAGTAAACAAAGTTTAGAAATTAGAAATTTTAATATTTTGGTAAAATAGGTTAATTAATAAAATATTATTTTGAGAAATGAAGATTGAACCTGTGAGTGTCAGATACATTTTGGGGTCACATGCTGCTTCTATTATTGTGTTTCCACACTCTCTGATGTAACCCCGGGCTTCTTTTAAAGCATCAACAATCCTTACATATAAAAAAGAAATAAACTTGTAATACAATGCAATAGAACATAATATAGAATGCAATATAAAATGATGTATAACACGCAACAGATTTATGTTCAAAATATTCTGTTTAAAAAAAAAGATAAAAATGTAAATGATCGTACATGATTTCGGCTGCCACCTTAACCCTGTGTTGGTTCACGGTGCAGTGAAGCATGTGCCGGCAGTGGAACAACTCGTACATGTTCATTGCTTCCTGAAGGAAAGACATTTATTTTATTAATGTTTTATTATCACAAACTCTATTAACTTTATTCGTTACCTTGTCTCGCATGCAGATTTGTTTTTTTCCCGTTTCATCTTCGCAAACTCGTGCAAATTTCATATAACGATCATGAGAAAAGTTGGATTTAATGCCCATATGGTGAAAGTCCCTGTAATTAAATACATATTCGTTAAATGCTTTATTAAATTAAAATACTGAGGGACAATGGGGTCAAACTTACCGACTTAAATAGTCCATTTTGTCAACATCAATGCCTGTTGATTTGTTGGACACGATGTCGTATAAAAAGGACTTTTCAATTGTTCTGCTTTTATAAGGCCACTGAGATTACAACAGAAATAAGACAATATCATATGTTCCATTAAGACTGTGATCATAAATAAGTGACATTTATTAATGTTATGATGTTTAAAGGTGTTTTTTATGTGCGATACATGCATAATATATTCAGTATTAGCTTTATATATATAATAGTAAAAACAAATGTGTTATTAATGAAATATTAAATATAAAAATGCAAAGTATTCAATATTATTAAAGAAGAATTCCTAAAAAACATACCTTCCCTTCTTGATGTTCTGGAGGCTGGCAATCGGGAGCATAGAAACAATTATAAAATAAAAACTGTTTAAAATCATAATTATTCTTTATTTGATTGTTCATTTTATTTGCAAATTATGTATTTTGTCATTATTTTTATATGTAATTAGTTATTGATAAACGCTATTATATCTGCTCTGCAAACCAAAAATGCAAATCATACTTGAACATAAATAATGAAATATTTAATTGTTTGAATTTCAGACCTGGATGAGTTCATAGATGAACGTGAAATCATTTTTTTCAAACTCAGGATCATCTGAAGTGTCTGTATATTCTCCGGCCTCCAATATTTTCCTAATTGTAGTTTTTTTTCCCTTGTACGTCACGTCATTTTTAATCAGCTGTTTAAGCATTTTTACGGATTGATCTTCATGCTGCACCACGAGGGAAATAAAACAAAAAAATAAAGTTTATATCATTTGGTCATTTAGCAAACACTTTTATCCAAAGTAATTTTTTTTTTTTTTTTTTTTTTTTACCTTTAACTCGTCCATGATTTCCTCAAATAGGTGTGAAAATGGGCCGTGGCCTTTAAACAGTTCAATAATTCTGTATTGGTTTTAAAGTCATCTTTGGGCATCTCTTTTCCTTTTTCGAGTTTGAAAAGTTTGCTTTGGACAAATTGGTAATATTTACGTTGCTCCATATTATTAAGGATCTCTCATGCTTTTTTTGAGTTTTTTCACTTCTTCCTGGTTTTGTGTTTCCAGTTTTCTGCCTGCAAACTTTATTTCATCTATAATGTTATCTGTAAAACACAAAAAAGCTCAGTTACAGATTATTTAAAGGAGTAAACAAAGTTTAGAAATTAGAAATTTTAATATTTTGGTAAAATAGGTTAATTAATAAAATATTATTTTGAGAAATGAAGATGAACCTGTGAGTGTCAGATACATTTCGGGGTCACATGCTGCTTCTATTATTGTGTTTCCACACTCTCTGATGTAACTTCGGGCTTCTTTTAAAGCATCAACAATCCTTACATATAAAAAAGAAATAAACGTGTAATACAATGCAATAGAATATAATATATATGCAATATAAAATGATGTATAACACGCAACAGATTTATGTTCAAAATATTCTGAATTCTGTTTAAAAAAAAAGATAATAATGTAAATGATCGTACATGATTTCGGCTGCCACCTTAACCCTGTGTTGGTTTACGGTGCAGTGAAGCATGTGCCGGCAGTGGAACAACTCGTACATGTTCATTGCTTCCTGAAGGAAAGACATTTATTTTATTAATGTTTTATTATCACAAACTCTATTAACTTTATTCGTTACCTTGTCTCGCATGCAGATTTGTTTTTTTCCCGTTTCATCTTCGCAAACTTGTGCAAATTTCATATAACGATCATGAGAAAAGTTGGATTTAATGCCCATATGGTGAAAGTCCCTGTAATTAAATACATATTCGTTAAATGCTTTATTAAATTAAAATACTGAGGGACAATGGGGTCAAACTTACCGACTTAAATAGTCTATTTTGTCAACATCAATGCCTGTTGATTTGTTGGACATGATGTCGTATAAAAAGGACTTTTCAATTGTTCTGCTTTTATAAGGCCACTGAGATTACAACAGAAATAAGACAATATCATATGTTCCATTAAGACTGTGATCATAAATAAGTGACATTTATTAATGTTATGATGTTTAAAGGTGTTTTTTATGTGCTATACATGCAATAATATATTCTGTATTAGCTTTATATACATATAACAGTAAAAACAAATAAGTGTTATTAATGAAATATTAAATATAAAAATGCTAAGTATTCAATATTATTAAAGAAGAATTCCTAAAAAACATACCTTCCCTTCTTGATGTTCTGGAGGCTGGCAATCGGGAGCATAGAAACAATTATAAAATAAAAACTGTTTAAAATCATAATTAATTATTCTTTATTTGATTGTTCATCTTATTTGCAAATTATGTATTTTGTCATTATTTTTATATGTAATTAGTAATTGATAAACACTATTATATCTGCTCTGCAAACCAAAAATGCAAATAATACTTGAACATAAATAATGAAATATTTAATTGTTTGAATTTCAGACCTGGATGAGTTCATAGATGAACGTGAAATCTTCCGGTTTAAATTTAGGATCTTCTTTATTTTCTCTGTCCTCCAATATTTCTTTTATTGTCTTTGTTTCTCCCTTGTACATCACTTTGTGTTTAATCAGCTGATTAAGCATTTTTATAGATTGATCTTCATGCTGCACCACGAGGGAAATAAAACAAAAAAATAAAGTTTATATAATTTGGTCATTTAGCAAACACTTTTATCCAAAGTAACTTTTTTTTTTTTTATTTACCTTTAACTCGTCCATGATTTCCTCAAATAGGTGTGAAAATTGGCCATGGCCTTTAAATAAAGACAATAAAACCAATACAGAATTATTGAACTGTAAAGTCATCTTTGGGCATCTCTTTTCCTTTTTCGAGTTTGAAAAGTTTGCTTTGGACAAATTGGTAATATTTACGTTGCTCCATATTATTAAGGATCTCACATGCTTTTTTGAGTTTTTTCACTTCCTCCTGGTTTTGTGTTTCCAGTTTTTTGCCTGCAAACTTTATTTCATCTATAATGTTATCTGTAAAACACAAAAAAAACTCAGTTACAGATTATTTAAAGGAGTAAACAAAGTTTAGAAATTTTAAAATTTTGGTAAAATAGGTTAATTAATAAAATATTATTTTGAGAAATGAAGATTGAACCTGTGAGTGTCAGATACATTTCGGGGTCACATGCTGCTTCTATTATTGTGTTTCCACACTCTCTGATGTAACCCCGGGCTTCTTTTAAAGCATCAACAATCCTTACATATAAAAAAGAAATAAACTTGTAATACAATGCAATAGAACATAATATAGAATGCAATATAAAATGATGTATAACACGCAACAGATTTATGTTCAAAATATTCTGTTTAAAAAAAAAGATAAAAATGTAAATGATCGTACATGATTTCGGCTGCCACCTTAACCCTGTGATGGTTCACGGTGCAGTGAAGCATGTGCCGGCAGTGGAACAACTCGTACATGTTTATTGCTTCCTGAAGGAAAGACATTTATTTTATTAATGTTTTATTATCACAAACTCTATTAACTTTATTCGTTACCTTGTCTCGCATGCAGATTTGTTTTTTTCCCGTTTCATCTTCGCAAACTCGTGCAAATTTCATATAACGATCATGAGAAAAGTTGGATTTAATGCCCATATGGTGAAAGTCCCTGTAATTAAATACATATTCGTTAAATGCTTTATTCAATTAAAATACTGAGGGACAATGGGGTCAAACTTACCGACTTAAATAGTCCATTTTGTCAACATCAATGCCTGTTGATTTGTTGGACACGATGTCGTATAAAAAGGACTTTTCAATTGTTCTGCTTTTATAATGCCACTGAGATTACAACAGAAATAAGACAATATCATATGTTCCATTAAGACTGTGATCATAAATAAGTGACATTTATTAATGTTATGATGTTTAAAGGTGTTTTTTATGTGCGATACATGCATGATATATTTAGTATTAGCTTTATATATATATATAATAGTAAAAACAAATGTGTTATTAATGAAATATTAAATATAAAAATGCAAAGTATTCAATATTATTAAAGAAGAATTCCTAAAAAACATACCTTCCCTTCTTGATGTTCTGGAGGCTGGCAATCGGGAGCATAGAAACAATTATAAAATAAAAACTGTTTAAAATCATAATTAATTATTCTTTATTTGATTGTTCATCTTATTTGCAAATTATGTATTTTGTCATTATTTTTATATGTAATTAGTTATTGATAAACGCTATTATATCTGCTCTGCAAATTAAAAATGCAAATAATACTTGAACATAAATAATGAAATATTTAATTGTTTGAATTTCAACCTGGATGAGTTCATAGATGAACGTGAAATCATTTTTTTCAAACTCAGGATCATCTGCAGTGTCAGTATATTCTCCGGCCTCCAATATTTCTTTAATTGTGGTTTCTTTATTCTTGTACTTCACTTTGTGTTTAATCAGCTGTTTAAACATTTTTACGGATTGATCTTCATGCTGCACCACGAGGGAAATAAAACAAAAAAATAAAGTTTATATCATTTGGTCATTTAGCAAACACTTTTATCCAAAGTAATTTTTTTTTTTTTTTTTTTTTTTACCTTTAACTCGTCCATGATTTCCTCAAATAGGTGTGAAAATGGGCCGTGGCCTTTAAACAGTTCAATAATTCTGTATTGGTTTTAAAGTCATCTTTGGGCATCTCTTTTCCTTTTTCGAGTTTGAAAAGTTTGCTTTGGACAAATTGGTAATATTTACGTTGCTCCATATTATTAAGGATCTCTCATGCTTTTTTTGAGTTTTTTCACTTCTTCCTGGTTTTGTGTTTCCAGTTTTTTCTGCCTGCAAACTTTATTTCATCTATAATGTTATCTGTAAAACACAAAAAATCTCAGTTACAGATTATTTAAAAGAGTAAACAAAGTTTACACATTAGAAATTTAAATATTTTGGTAAAATAGGTTAATTAATAAAATAATATTTTGAGAAATGAAGATTGAACCTGTGAGTGTCAGATACATTTCGGGGTCACATGCTGCTTCTATTATTGTGTTTCCACATTCTCTGATGTAACTTCGGGCTTCTTTTAAAGCATCAACAATCCTTACATATAAAAAAGAAATAAACGTGTAATACAATGCAATAGAATATAATATATATGCAATATAAAATGATGTATAACACGCAACAGATTTATGTTCAAAATATTCTGAATTGTTTAAAAAAAAGATAAAAATGTAAATGATCGTACATGATTTCGGCTGCCACCTTAACCCTGTGTTGGTTTACGGTGCAGTGAAGCATGTGCCGGCAGTGGAACAACTCGTACATGTTTATTGCTTCCTGAAGGAAAGACATTTATTTTATTAATGTTTTATTATCACAAATTCTATTGACTTTATTAAAGTTACCTTGTCTCGCATGCAGATTTGTTTTTTTCCCGTTTCATCTTCACAAACTCGGGCAAACTTCATAAAGCGATCGTGTGAAAAGTTGTATTTCATTCCCAGATGGTGAAAGTCCCTGTAATTAAATACATATTCGTTAAATGCTTTATTAAATTAAAATACTGAGGGACAATGGGGTCAAACTTACCGACTTAAATAGTCCATTTTGTCAACATCAATGCCTGTTGATTTGTTGGACACGATGTCGTATAAAAAGGACTTTTCAATTGTTCTGCTTTTATAAGGCCACTGAGATTACAACAGAAATAAGACAATATCATATGTTCCATTAAGACTGTGATCATAAATAAGTGACATTTATTAATGTTATGATGTTTAAAGGTGTATTTTATGTGCTATACATGCATAATATATTCAGTATTAGCTTTATATATAACAGTAAAAACAAATGTGTTATTAATGAAATATTAAATATAAAAATGCTAAGTATTCAATATTATTAAAGAAGAATTCCTAAAAAACATACCTTCCCTTCTTGATGTTCTGGAGGCTGGCAATCGGGAGCATAGAAACAATTATAAAATAAAAACTGTTTAAAATCATAATTAATTATTCTTTATTTGATTGTTCATTTTATTTGCAAATTATGTATTTTGTCATTATTTTTTATATGCAATTAGTAATTGGGCGGCACGGTGGCTTAGTGGTTTAGCACGTTCGCCTCTCAGCGCTGGGGATTCCCGGTTCGAATCCCCATCTGGGTGGAGTTTCCATGTTCTCCCCGTGTCTGCGTGGGTTTCCTCCGGGTTCTCCGGTTTCCTCCCACAGTCCAAAAACATGGAACAAGTCAATTGAATTCTTAAAAATTGCCCCATATAGAGTGTGTATGTGTGAGTGTGTGCCCAGCGATGGATTGGCGCCCTGTCCTGGGTCTATCTGCCCAGCGCCCCAGACGTTCTCCCCTGGATGGGCATGGGGAACCCCACTGCGACCCTAATAGAGGATAAAGCGGGAGATAATGAATGAATGAATTAGTAATTGATAAACACTATTCTATCTGCTCTGCAAACCAAAAATGCAAATAATACTTGAACATAAATAATGAAATATTTAATTGTTTGAATTTCAGACCTGGATCAGTTCATAGATGAACATGAAATCATTTTTTTCAAACTCAGGATTATGATCTTTAGTGTCAGTATATTCTCCGGCCTCCATTGTTTTCTTAATTGTGGTTTCTTTATTCTTGTACGTCACTTTGTGTTCAATCAGCTGTTTAAGCATTATCACTGACTGATCTTCATGCTGCACCACGAGGGAAATAAAACAAAAAAAAAAAAAGTTTATATAATTTGGTTATTTAGCAAACACTTTTATCCAAAGTAACTTTTTTTATTTTAACTTTAACATGATTTCCTCAAATATGTGTGAAAACAGGCCATGGCCTTTAAATAAAGACAATACAGTTCAATAATTCTGTATTTATATTGCTTAAACTTTGTTTCCAAAAACTTTCAGAATTTAAACTCCTGAACCTTGAGGACAGCCTTCATAGAAACGTTAAAGCTGTTCTAGCGGCAAAGGGTGGACCCACGTCCAGAACCCTATGGATTAGGAAAGGGATCTTACTTAATCTCATATGAGTCAAGGCAGGTGAGCCAGTACTTTTGGCGATCTAGTTGAAAAGGGGTCAGACTCATTCGGTGAAGGCAACAGGAACCATGACCATCTTACAACTTTTTCCATTTAATATAGCGTTCTTTTGAAATATATTTATATGCTGCAAGACTTTAGTATTATTTATGAATGATTACTGTCCATTTATGGGTGTCTAACTTTAAATTACTTTAATTCAGTTTTTTTTTGTTAAAACTGTTTATATCACAAAACAAACAATAGAAATAACTCACCCAGATCATGACACAGAGCTGCAATCTGCACACACAGTTTATCTTTCTCAGTTATATTCAGGTCGGGTTGTTTATCTTTTAGGTTTTTTACTTAATCTCATGTGAGTCAAGGCAGGTGAGCCAGTACTTTTTGGCGATCTAGTTGAAAAGGGGTCAGACTCATTCGGTGAAGGCAACAGGAACCATGACCATCTTACAACTTTAATCCATTTAATATAGCGTTCTTTTAAATATATTTATATGCTGCAAGACTTTAAGACCTTTTTTGATATCTGGACTAAATTGACACACATCAATAATATATGGACTCATACAACATCCACATTATTTAGTTATTTTTATTGTTTATGCCACTCGGTGTATTATTTATATATATATATATATATATATATATATATATATATATATATATATATATATATATATATATATATATTTCATAGCTTGTATATTTCATATTATATCTGCTTGCAGTCTGTACATGCTCATAGCTGTATATTTCATATTTATAATCTGTTTATAATCTGTACATTCACATCTGTATATTCTCCTTTAGCACTTTGTAATGTTTATATTTATATATCTGCTAAAGCGCTTCTGGATGGATGCAAACTGCATTCCGTTGTTTGTAATGAGCAATGACAATAAAGTTGAATTCTATTCTATTTAGTATTATTTTTGAATCATTACTGTCCATTTAGGCGGCACGGTGGCTTAGTGGTTTAGCATGTTCTCCTCTCAGCGCTAGGGGTTCCCGGTTCGAATCCCCATCTGGGTGGAGTTTTCATGTTCTCCCCGTGTCCGCGTGGGTTTCCTCCGGGTTCTCCGGTTTCCTCCCACAGTCCAAAAACATGGATCAAGTCAATTGAGTTCTCCAAATTGCCCCATATAGAGTGTGTCTGTGTGAGTGAGTGTGTGTCCAGCGATGGATTGCCCCCCCTGTCCTGGGTGTATCTGCCCAGCGCCCGAAACGTTCTCCCCTGGATGGGCATGGGGAAACCCCCCCCCACGACCCTAATAGAGGATAAAGCGGGAGATAATGAATGAATAAATACTGTCATTTTATGTATTTATGGATGTCCAACTTTAAATTACTTTAATTCAGTTTTTTTTTTGTTCAAACTGTTTACATCACAAAACAAACAATGGAAATAACTCACCCAGATCGTGACAGAGCTGCATTCTGAACACAGTTTCTCTTTCTCAGTTATATTCAGGTCGGCTTGTTTATCTTGTTTATCTTTGAGGTTTTGTAAAAGTTGCCCCGCCAGATGAGCCACACTGTCCATAGAAAAGTTCCTGAAATATAATCGTTACCTTAGTGTATTAATTCATCCATTTTCTTCCTCTTCATCCTCTACTATGGTAATTAGTGACCGAGCGATTAATCGGCCGGTCGATTTGGCATGTTTAGATAATCGGCATCGGCTGATGTGTGAGCGCACGAGGCCGATATTTAAACAATACCTACAGGCAACGCTGTGGGCAGCATGACGATGACCGAATACAGTCATTTGATCTAACGTTCGCTTAGAGTGACCCCTAGTGTTCATCCGGCAGAACGTCACTCAATGCTGAAGGGAATAAAGATCGGTGTTTTGAAACTGAACGCTTTCTCTTTCAGCTCTCAGTGTTTGTTCCTCGCTGCTGTTTGTAAAATATAAAGTGTTTAATGTCTGCAGAATTACAGCCATTACGTTATTTAGAGAGACAATGCCAATAGTTTGATTTGGAACTGTAACCTTAGCAACCACTTAAACAACTAGACTGGCCAACTAATACTAATTAGCGCTAGCTAACGCTATGATAATGTTTGTAACATATACAGTGTTTACTGTTTGTATAATTAGGGAGATTTTGTTAAACTGGCTAGCTAACATATATCGCTAGCACTAACTAACGCTAAGGGTTTAGTGGTTTAGCATGTTCTCCTCTCAACACTAGGGGTTCCCGGTTCGAATCCCCATCTGGGTGGGGTTTCCATGTTCTCCCCGTGTCCGCGTGGGTTTCCTCCGGGTTCCTCCCACAGTCCAAAAACATGGATCAAGTCAATTTAGTTCTCCAAATTGCCCCATATAGTGTGTGTCTGTGTGAGTGTGTGCCCAGTGATGGATTGCCCCCCTGTCCTGGGTCTATCTACCCAGTACCCAAGACGTACCCAGTGCCCACACACACCCCCGCAACCCCAGTTGTTCAGTTCATACATGAATCTCAAAGTCAACATTTCATGTTCAAGTTCACAATTTTAATTATGAACTAGTTCAAAGTTCACTTCATTAAATTTTTTTCTTGAGATATTCAAATAAGTACTTTTTTTCACACTACAAACTACAATATATTTGTTTAATATTTTATTTATGTAAATTAGCTAAATTGGCTCATTAGTTCAGTATTGAATGTTATTCTGTGTGCATTGTGCAATGTTCATCAATAAATGTTCATTCTAAAAAGATGCTGCTATCTGCTTATGTTTAGGTTCACTGAAACATTAATTAATAATGTGTCATTTAAAGTTATGTTTAAATTATTAAATTATGTAAAGTAATTTAAAGTATGGGGCTTAGTGGTTTAGCATGTCCTCCTCCGGGATTCCCGGTTCGAATACCCGTCTGGGTGGAGTTTCCATGTTCTGCCCGTGTCTGCGTGGGTTTCCTCCGGGTTCTCCGGTTTCCTCCCACAAAGCCAAAAAAAAATGGATCAAGTCAATTGAGTTCTCCAAATTGCCCCATATAGAGTGTGTGTGAGTGAGTGTGTGTCCAGCGATGGATTGGCACCCTTTCTTGGCTGTATCTGCCCAGCGCCTGGAACGTTCTCCTCTGGATGGGCATGGGGAGCCCCACCGCGACCCTAATAGAGGATAAAGCGGGTGATAATGGATGAATGAATGAATTTAAAGTTTTTAATATTGCTCTCCGTTACAAAAAGTAGACAGTGATAAACTTACAAATGAGAACATTACAAGTCAGAAGTTATGGAGAAAACCAACTACACTGTAAATTCATCAAACCTGATTGTTATTTGAAGCTGCGCCCCCCCCCCTTTTTTTATTTATTTATTTTTTATAACAGGTGTTTGTTTAAGAGATGCGTCTTCAGTAGTTTCTTAAAACTGTTTAGTGATTCTGCCTTACGGACAGAGTTGGGAAGATGGTTCCACCATGTTGCAGTGGTGAACGCAACACGGAGTGAGAATCAGCTCCTCGGTGAGGTTCACTGGAACGAAGTGAAGGAGTCGGACTATAAAAAAAACACGCTCTGCACAGCACCAGCTCTGCCCCCGGCGAACGCCACCCCCACCGCCGATTCAAATCCACCCTCCATCTCCAAAGCTGACGTGCGTAGAGCCTTCCAGCGGGTAAACCAACGTAAATCAGCTGGTCCAGACGGCATACCCGGGAGAGTGCTTAAAGTCTGCTAGCAGGTGTTTATGCAGACATCTATAACACCTCACTCTCTCTCTGTGCCTGCATGCTTCAAACATGCTTCAAACAGGCCAGCACTACCTGTCTGAACGACTGGAGACCTGAACGACTTGCCCAGGCAACCAGACCGAGGAACGGCCAGTAGATCTGTGAACTGCTTATACTCGGACAATTTCCACCTACATACATACCGCACCTTTCACTTTACTGCACTTTATATTTAAAATTTTTATATTTTAAATTTATTTCAAATTTGTTGTATATTTTCTTTCTTATATTTGTAAATATTGCTTTTATTTGCACAGTTGTGGGCACTTGCTCATAAGTTTTTCACTCACCAGTACCCCAGTACTAGGTCATGTGACTTGAATCCTTGAAGTAAAAGCTCACTGTGTACTGATGTAACGTATAAGGTATCTCTGTCGATGATGCTGCAGCCAAAGCTTTGGTAATGTTTTAGTTGTTTTTACAGTTCATGATGATGATTACATTTTTTTCATAGTAAACTCTAATGCTCCTGATCTTAAGGTTTGGCCTGGGATAAACACACGGGGTGTGTCCTGATTTCATCTGATGCTCCACTTGTGAAAGGATTTGTGGCTTATGAGAAGTCACTATCACAATAGTTGGTTTAATAAATTCAATGTTAAACACATTAAGCTTCCTATTGGTCAGGCTGGGAACAACCGTTTTTTAATGTATTTTAAAGTATCGATGTTCAAACTTAGACCTCAGAAAAGGGGGCAGCTGTACACACAGCAAAGATAATGATTATAGATTTGACCACTTTAAAAAAAAATGTCTGAACAGAAAGTGTGTTAAAGTCATCGATGTTTGTTAATATCATGCAGAGTCTTGTATATTGCAATACATGGAGCTTTACCCACATGCAATATGAATTTCAATTAAATAATATTGAAATACAGGTGACACATTTTCTTAACCTGAAAACATAATCTTGTCCATTCAGACGTCCATTTTTACCTCAGATTACCTGTCTGGGTCATACGGATAGAATTTAAAGTGAAATGTAAATGAGTAATCAGGGCAGTATGTAAGGATCAAATATCTTCTTGCAGTAGAAATGTTTTTATTTAGTCATCAAAGTGAGCACAAGGTTGGCCACAGCATCCCTGGAGCAATAAGGGTTAACGGTCTTGCTCATGGACCCACACTAGTAATGCCAGTGGACCTGGTATATAAAACCACAACCTTCAGATTGATAGCCCAACATCCTAACCATACCATGCCATGCCTTGTATCTTTGTACACCTAGATTGGGAAACGTTTGTATCAGCTGGTTGTATTTGGAGATTGATAAATCTTCATCCACCGTCTTTGTTTCTTCTCTGATCTGCATGTTTATCAAAAACCCAAACACAAAAGAGCTACAGTTGTGATCAAATTTATTCAACCCCCAATGCTGCGAAGGGTTTTATGGAATTCAGTGCACATTTGTAATTGTGTTCATAATGAAATCTTACAAGGACTTGTTAAAGAACTAAATGCAACTAAGATAGCATCAATTGTTTTTGTCATAAAGTATTAAATGGCCTTTTTGTGATTTCTTCATTGACACAATTATTCAACCCCTTTACAACTACCACTCATAAGAACAGAGGTTCATTCCAGAGTTTTCAATCAGGTATTGAAAACACCTGTGGATGTCAACGAGCAGCAATCAAGCATGATAAGCACCAATTAGGCAGATTTAAAAGGACTGTGATACTCAGCTCCTTCTAGACATCTACTGGTGTGTTTACAAGCATGGTGAAGGCAAGAGAATGGTCCCAGAAGACAAGAGAAGAGGTTATTGCTCTTCACAAGAATGGCAATGGATATAAAAAGATTGCGAAGTTGTTAAATATTCCAAGAGACACTATCGGAAGTATCATTCGCAAGTTCAAGTTAAAGGGCACAGTGGAAACGTTACCTGGTCATGGCAGAAAGAAGATCCTGACCGCGACTGCTGTGCGCTACCTGAAGCGTAATGTGGAGAAAAATCCCCGCGTGACTGCTAAGGAACTGAAAAAAGACCTGTCAGATGTGGGCACTGAAGTTTCAGCTCAGACAATAAGGCGCGCACTGCATAACGAAGACCTCCATGCCAGAACTCCCAGGCGCACCCCCTTGCTGACTCCAAAGAACAAGAAAAGTCGACTGCAGTATGCCAAAAAGTCATGTGGACAAGCCACAAAGGTTTTGGGACAGTGTACTGTGGTCAGATGAAACTAAATTAGAACTGTTTGGGACAATGGACCAGCGCTATGTTTGGAGGAGGAAGAACCAGGCTTATGAACAAAAGAACACCTTGCCTACTGTGAAGCATGGCGGGGGGTCAATTATGCTTTGGGGCTGTTTTGCTTCTAATGGTACAGGAAAGCTTCAACGTGTGCAGGGTACCATGAATTCCCTTCAGTACCAGGAGATCTTGGAGGAAAATGTGATGGAGTCAGTCACAAACCTGCGGCTTGGGAGACGTTGGACCTTCCAACAGGACAATGATCCGAAGCACACATCCAAGTCCACTAGAGCATGGTTGAACATGAAAGGCTGGAACATTCTAGAGTGGCCATCGCAATCACCAGACTTAAATCCAATTGAGAACCTCTGGTGGGACCTAAAGAAGGCAGTTGCAGTGCGCAAGCCTAAGAATGTGACTGAACTGGAGGCTTTTGCCCATGAAGAATGGGCTAAGATACCCATAGGTCGCTGCAAGACACTTGTGTCAAGCTATGCTTCACGCTTGAAAGCTGTCATAACTGGAAAAGGATGTTGTACTAAGTACTAAAAAATAATGTCACTAGGGGGTTGAATAAAACTGATAATGATGTGAGCACAGTAAAGACATTTGTGGTTATTCCATCATAAATATTATGTTATATTTGTCTAATTTATAAGTGCCTCTTTGATATAATTGTAAATAAAATGACTGAAATGATCCAAATCAATGTCAAACTGGCCAAAACACTTTATTTCAGTGGGGGTTGAATAAATTTGATCACAACTGTACTTGTATAAGTTGAAATAAATTAAAAGCATCCATTTTGTTATATATATATATATATATATATAGGTTCATCTAAGTGTCCACAACAGATTGATGGTTAAAGTATATTTATTGGATCATTAAGATTCTATATCTAATATTATTACACAGAAAATGATTAAATAATTACCCTGATCACACCATTTTGTAAAGTACTAATAATAAATTCTGTAAATGAGTGTAAATTTTAACCCTCAAACAAAACAAAAAATCCTGATAAAGCTAAATCACCTCACAAAGATTTTACTCTAAATTAAAAAGTTTTATTAAAATACCCAGCCCTGCTGCTAACGAACTAAAGATTAACACCAAAAATGTGAAAGCAAAGCTTCTGCTGAACATTGCAGTAAAAATGTATTCTCGAACATCAGGGATGGTACTAAAACTCTAACATTGTCAAAAAAAAAAAATCAAGTCTTCCTTATTACCTTCTCCTTCTCATCGTTTTCTTCTTTCTCATCTTACTCTTTTATCTATTCTTTCTCTTCTTCTTTGCTGTGCTCATCTTTAGTTGTTTTTTTGTTTTTTTGTTTTTTTGGAACTAGCTCATAGTGCCCACTGTATTTATCAGGTTTATTCGTCCTTTCACCATCCCCACCACCCCCTCCTTGTGCAACTTGCACAGCCTGGTCTCCTATGATCTCATATTTTTCGTGACGTTTTAGACCAGTAAACGATTCCACACAATTCCAAAATTTATTTAGTTGACCCGGGGTTGAACTAAAGTTGTGGTCTGTTTTTACGTAGAAAAGCATAACTTTGATTTCTAAAAAACTCTCAGGAAGGAGAAATGACACCTGCAAAAGACATTTAATATTATATTATGTTTCTCACTGTAACAACAAATATTTCAACTTTTATATATAAGTGATATCTCGACCCATTTAAAATGATTGTATCATAGTTACCTCAGATTTAGACAATGGTTCTGCCTTGTCCAGATTACTTTTTGTGTAGAATCTCAGATTATCAATAGGATTCAGTTGCTTCTTTCCATAATCCATTTTTACGATCTGTAATATATTAAAACATTACAGATTTAAAGCATTTTAAAATGTATGCAATTTTTTTTGTAGTGTTATTTTAATTTGTTGTACTGTTGATATGAAAAACTATCTAAAGCAACACAATTATATGTTAATATAACTAATTTTACGTTTGATCTTAGATTGATATGTGGAGTGTTGGTGTGGCTGTGACCAAACCCAAAGTTAATCTGAACTTGTGTGTCCACATTACTAACTGCAGTACTGTGCTGATGACATTTTTAAACCTTCTTTATTCTTTATTTATTATTAATTAGAATTCCTCTTAAATTGTAGCAGGCAGCTGTGTGGAACAGCCATGTTTGCATAGCACTGTTTAGCAACATATAATTACATTTAATAATGCTACTTATGACTTTTTTTTTACATTTTATTAATACAAACTAATTATTCTTAATTTTTAGACACAAGCTATTTAATAACTGCACATCTCTGTAGTTTTTCTTTACACTTACTTTGACTCTGAAGTCGGTCACATTTAGCTTGGTTGTTTTTGCTTGGTTGATCTCTGTCAGCCAGTTTTCTAATATTTCCTAAAAACATACAATAGCTCAAATATTGCAGGAGAAGAAAGGGAGATAAATGGTGAAAAAATAAAAACTATATTATATTTGTATAAAAATAGTGTGATTGCCAAATATGGCAGAATAACTCATAACAGAACAGAACATAACAGAACATAACATTATATTTAAGTTTACATTATTTACAAACCTGTTTGCTTTTAAAGTCATCTTTGGGCATCTTTTTTCCTTTTTCTAGTTTGAAAACTTTGCTTTGGACAAATTGGTAATATTTACGTTGCTCCATATTATTAAGGATCTCACATGCTTTTTTGAGTTTTTTCACTTCTTCCTGGTTTTGTGTTTCCAGTTTTTTGCCTGCAAACTTAATTTCCTCTATAATGTTATCTGTAAAACACAAAAAAAAACTGTTACAGATTATTTAAAAGAGTAAACAAAGTTTACAAATTAGAAATTTTAATATTTTGGTATAATGGGTAATGAATAAATTATTATTTTGTGAAATGAAGATTGAACCTGTGAGTGTCAGATACTTTTCGGGGTCACATGCTGCTTCTATTATTGTGTTTCCACACTCTCTGATGTAACCCCGGGCTTCTTTTAAAGCATCAACAATCCTTACATATAAAAAAGAAATAAACGTGTAATATAATGCAATAGAATATAATATAAATGCAATATAAAATGATGTATAACATGCAACAGATTTATGTTCAAAAATATTCTGAATTGTTTAAAAAAAGATAAAAATGTAAATGATCGTACATGATTTCGGCTGCCACCTTAACCCTGTGTTGGTTCACGGTGCAGTGAAGCATGTGCCGGCAGTGGAAAAGCTCGTACATGTTCATTGCTTCCTGAAGGAAAGATATTTATTTTATTAATGTTTTATTATCACAAACTCTATTAACTTTATTCGTTACCTTGTCTCTCATGCAGATTTGTTTTTTTCCCCTTTCATCTTTGCAAACTTGTGCAAATTTCATAAAGCGATCGTGTGAAAAGTTGTATTTCATTCCCAGATGGTGAAAGTCCCTGTAATTAAATACATATTTGTTAAATGCTTTATTCAATTAAAATACAGAATAGATAAGGAGTCATGGATTAAACACTTAAATGTTATCATATGATGCTGAGGGACACTGAGGTCCAACTTACCGACTTAAATAGTCCATTTTGTCAACATCAATGCCTGTTGACTTGTTGGACACGATGTCGTATAAAAAGGACTTTTCATATTTTCTGCCTTTATAAGGCCACTGAGATTACAACAGAAATAAGACAATGAGTCCGCATGTTATTTACTTAATTTAGTGAAAAAACTATTCAAGAGAAAACATGTTTTTAAAACCATTAAATTGTTTACAGAAATTGTAAAATTAATGATATTTTCTAAAAAATAAAACTTAATACAATATTATATCTGCACTGCCAAACAAAAATTGTAATCTTTGCAACAGAAGAGTCTAAAATCTTTTCTTTGGTCTTTTAACATAATAAATATACAAAGGAAAATACAGCAAAATTATTGAGACACGATTCTAACAAATATATAAGGTTCACTAGAGATTTAATTTCACGATCATCCATTCATTCTCTTACACTTTATCCTCTACTAGGGTTATGAGGGGGTTCCTCATGTCCATCCAGGGGAGAATGTTTCAGGTGCTGGGCAGATACACTCAGAACAGGACGCCAAAATCTATCACTGAGCACACACACACTCGATATGGGGCAATTTAGAGCATTCAATTTACCTTGAATATCTGTTTTTGGACTGTGGGAGGAAACCAGGAAACTCTGAGAAAACCCATGCGGACATGGGGAGAACATGCAAACTCCACCCAGATTGGGATTTGAATGTAGATTCACAGCACTGAGGTGGTGTGTTAAACACGACATCACCGTGCCGTTCAGTTCTAATAACATTTATAAAATCTAATCATAAGTTTATAATAATTATTAAAACAGCAATCTACTTAACAAATACATATAATGCTTTAACAGAAATAATGAAATATTTAATTGCCTGACGAATTACAGACCAGAATGATTTTACTGAAGTCATTTGGTGAATATTCCAGTTCTGCAGATTCAATTCCGGCTTCTTCCATTATTTTCTTAATTGTGGTTTCTTCGTCATTGTACATCACTTCCTCCTCCTCAATCAGCTGTTTAAACAAATTCTCTGACTGTTCTTTATTCTGAACCATGAAGGAAATGAGAAACAAAATTAAGGTTTAGATATGTATATGTGTGTTTTTATTCACATTTAATGACTAATTTCTTCATAAACTTTCAACATTATCAATTGTCAATTATTAAAATGCAAAAGATTCTCTATTATCTAAAGAGTTTATAAGTAAATACATTTAAAATGCCATTGCGCCCCCTCAAGTACTTTAAGCCCAACATTATTACAGAAGTTTGTTAAATTTGTTTAACTGTCCTCATACATTTGGTCCTATAAGAGTGGTATCATCACGTGACATTTAATTATATACTTTAGATCAATGTTTACATTTTCTGTATCTTGTATAGAGTATAATGCATTCTGTATTAGTTTTATATAATAGAATAATAATGTAGGTGTTATTTATACATTATTTGAATATAAGAATGCAAAGTAATTTATAATTTACATTCAAAAAAAAAAAAAAAAAAAAATCATTAAACACATACCTTCCACTCTATTGTAACCACGTCTAGGGTCTGTAAATCAGAAGAATGTTAGAGACAATTACAAAACACAAACATTTAAAAAACATAATTATTTATCTGATTTTACTTTGTTTTATTTGCATTTATAAACATTTATTTTATCATTAAGGTTAAAAATTAGTTTTTAACCTTAATGATATTAATTTATTAATATTTATTATTGCCAATCAAAAATGCAACTAATACTTGAACATAAATAATAAAATATTTAATTGTTTGAATTTCAGACCTTGATGAGTTCACCGATGATCTCGAAGTCTTTTGGTGAAAATGTAAGATCATCAGTAGATATAGTTTCAGGGCTCTCCTTCATCATTTTCTTGATTGTGGTTTTTTTTATGAAAATCACATTTTCAATCAGCTCTTTAAATTTATTCACTGACTTCTCATTCTGCATCATAAGGGAAATAAAACAAAAAATGAAGTGTGTGTGTGATCCTCATTATAATTTAAATATTAAAGAGACCTTAATCATGAAATACACTGCATAGTGCAAATATGTAAGTCTTTACAAATGTAAATATCAAAGTAACTGACACGATGCACCAGCACTACAGGCTGCTCAATCAGTATAGATCTCTGACTGAATGTTGCTCCTCTGAAGCTTTATTATTATAAATATCAGGGATCATTATTAAATGGCTTTCTTTTTGAGTGTTTAGACTTTTGAGAGTAAATCAAATTTGAGGCACTACTCAATTATCTGAGTTTTATGATTGTTAGATATCCGTTGTTCTTCCCCGGGAAATCGGCTACGCGGGGAAACAGCGTACGACACTTGCGCCTGATGAGCGTTTCCCGGGAATCGACTACACGGGAAAGAATGCGTACATCGGTCCGTTCAGTAAAACGCTCCCACGGATACGACCTGTGCGGGAGTAATGCGCAGCGTGGTACCGTGGTTGAGCGCGGAAGGAGAGTTCGAGACACCGGGATGAAAAACAAAACAAATTTATTATTAAAAATGGTGTAGGGACACCAACAGAAAGGGGGGAACAAACAAACGAACTAATATCAGGATGTACCGAAACAAAGACGTGCACGGGGGAGAGGGAATACGGAAACTAAGTACAAAACACACCCAGTCACGTGCACAAACTAAACCAATCACCCAACGGAGTCCATGAGTAAATACAAAATTAAACACAAATATCATGTTTCATTAAGACTGTGATCAAATGATGTTTTATTTGTATTCTGTATTAGCTTTATAGAACAGTAAAAACGAATAAAAGTGTTATCAATGAAATATTAAATATAAAAATGCAAAGTATTCAATATTATTAAAGAAGAATTTCTAAAAATCATACCTTCCACTTGAATTGATGTTCTGGAGTCTGGCAATCGGGAGGATAGAAACAATTATAAAATAAAAACTGTTTAAAATCATAATTATTCTTTACTTGATTTGTTCATCTTATTTGCAAATTATTCATTATCATTATTATTTATACATATTTAGTAACTAATTCATTAATAAACATAATATTACATCTCTCAGCTCTGCCAATCAAAAAAGCAAATAATACTTGAAGAGAAATAATAAATATTTAATTGTTTGAATTTCAGACCTGGATCAGTTCATAGATGAACGTGAAATCTTCAGGTTTAAACTTAAGACCATCATCTTTAGTGTCAGTATAGTTTCCGGCCTCCAATATTTTCTTAATTGTGGTTTCTTTACCCTTGTACGTCACGTCATTTTCAATCAGCTGTTTAAGCATTTCCACTGACTGATCTTCATGCTGCACCACGAGGGAAATAAAACAAAAAAAATAAAGTTTATATAATTTGATCATTTAGCAGAAACTTTTATCCAAAGTAACTTAGTTATCCTAACTTGATGGTTGTGGCTCAGGGAGCCACACTGATAACTTCAGTGGATTTAAGATTTCAACCCACAACCTTCAGATTGACAGCACAATGGTTTATATAAATTATTAAATACAGCCAAACACATCACCCTGTATGAGCTGATGGACTCTCTCTCTCTCTCTTTTTTTTTGCAGTAGATTAATACCATGATTTAATGAAGTGACTAGTGTATAAACATGTGTAGAGTGACTAGTGTATAAACATGAACAATTAAGACTTTATAAGTATCTCAAGTTAATAATTATCATTAACCTGCAAAAAGTTACAACCATCTTCTTAATATTTGGAGAATTTTAATAGTCAAACATTCTGTATGTTTAAACCATTCAGATATTATACAAAGCACATTCGCATGTCCTCATGACATTTTGTTTCAGTGCATCATTAAAACTCTTGGTAATCATAATATTAAAAAGATCTAGATCGTATAATACATTTGTATAGCGCAAACAACTAAAATGTACAAGTGTTTACAAATGTAAATATCAAAGTAACTGACACGATGCACCAGCACTACAGGCTGCTCAATGAGTACAGATCCCTGACTGAATGTTAATCCTCTGAAGGTTAATTATTATAAATATCAGGGATCAATATTAAAAGGCTTTGTCTTTGAGTGTGTAAACTTTTTAGACTAAATTCAATTTTAGACAGTATGCTATCTAAAGAGCTTAATGGTAACTTCTGAAGATGAGCGCCAATAAGACTGGGATCAGAATCCAGTGACATTTAATTATGTATTTTAGTTCAGTTTTGAAGTTTACTTTATTCTATGTTCAGTACATAATGCATGTTGTGTTAGTTTTATATAGCACAGTACAATGGATAAGTGTTATTTATGAAAATTTTAATAAAAATGCAAAATATAATATATTTATTATTCAATATTATTAAAAAAAGAATTGCTAAAACACATACCCTCCACTCTGGAACCTGGCAATCAGAAAGATAGAAACAATTAAACAAAAGAACAAATTAATTAAATTAATTCCCCTGGGAATTAATAAAGTATTCTAATTCTGAATTATAAAATAAAAACTGTTTAAAACCATCATTTCATATTTATGTATTCACATATAATTAAAAAAAACATAATGATTCTTTATTTGATTGTAGTTTTTATCATGATTATAAAGATTTGTTATTTTTATAATATAAATAGTACAGATTTTTAAGGGAACACTTTTTACCAATGGTAATCAAAGTTTCATGCTTTGACAGAAATGTTTAAATGCCTAATTGCTTAACAAATTGTAGAGCTGTATGAAATGCATTTTATCTGCTAAATGAAACTCTTATCAGTTGTAGGTTTAATATTGGCTTCTTCCTCCATTATATTTAAAAATCTATTAAAATGCACTGAAATTGTTAAGAATACATATGAATTGAACAGAGATGATTACCCCTAACTCGTCCATGATGTCATCAAATAGGTGTGAAAACGGGCCATGACCTTTAAATAAAGACAATACAGTTCAATAATTCTGTATTTATATTGCTTAAACTTTGTTTCCAAAAACCTTTCTGAATTTAAATGAATTTATTCTGAGTGAATAATGTGCCTACATGTGATCTACATTACACTTTATTTTTATTTATTGCTGCCATGATTGTATTTATCTTTGTTATTTAATTTTATTTTTTTTTTGCTTCTGATAATTAATAAAAATAGCATTGTGTTGGGTTATGGAAGCAAATTGATTCATGTTAAATATTTTTAATGGTAAAACTGATGCTCCTGAACTTTACTTTACACACACATAGTGTGACATTAGTACATAGTGATGTCAGGTCTGTTAACAATGACATCACTGTGTGTTTAGTTGATCTGGAGTTCTGATGGACGGGTCTGGATTCGGTGGTTCCATGAAATGGTACTTGTCTGACTGCACTGTGCAAAGTTTTGTGTGTGTGTGGGGGGGTGGGCAGGGTTTGTTTTTCAGGAGCTGGGCGTGGCTCCTTAGTTTCAGTGAAAGGAACTCTGAATGTTTCAGTATACCAAGACATTTTGGACGATTCCACGCTCCCAACATTGTGGAAACAGTTCCTCTTCTAACATGACTCAGCTCACAAAGCAAGGTCCACCTTAACCCCATAGAACATCTTTGGGATGAATTAGAGTGCAGACTTGGAGCCAGGCCTTCTCGTCCAACATCAGTGTGTGACCTCACAAACGCTCTTCTGAATGAAGGGTCAAAAATTCCCATAAACTCACTCCCCAACAGCACAGCTTTCCCAGAAACGTTAAAGCTGTTCTAGCTGCAAAGGGTGGACCCACGTCCAGAACCCATTGGATTAGGAAAGGGATCTTACTTAATCTCATGTGAGTCAAGGCAGGTGAGCCAGTACTTTTGGCGATTTAGTTGAAAAGGGGTCAGACTCAATCGGTGAAGGCAACAGGAACATCTTACAACTTTTTCCATTTAATATAGCGTTCTTTTGAAATATATTTATATGCTGGTTTATATGCTAGTCTTTAGTATTATTATTTATTAATCATTACTGTCCATTTATGGGTGTCTGTAACTTTAAATTACTTTAATTCAGTTTTTTTTGTTAAAACTGTTTACATCACAAAACAAACAATAGAAATAACTCACCCAGATCGTGACACAGAGCTGCAATCTGAACACAGAGTTTATCTTTCTCAGTTATATTCAGGTCGGGTTGTTTATCTTTGAGGTTTTGTAAAAGCTGCTCCGCCAGATGAGCCACACTGTTGATAGAAAAGTTCACGCAGTATAATAATTTTTTTAATGTAGTAATTCATCCATTATCTTCCTCTTTATCCTCTACTAGGGTCGTGGGGGGGGGGGGGGGGTTCCCCATGCCCATCCAGGGGAGAACGTTTCGGGCGCTGGGCAGATACACACAGGACAGTGCGCCAATCTATCACTGAACACACAGACACACTCTTCATGGGGCAATTTGGAGAATTCAATTGACCTTAATCCATGTTTTTGGACCGCCCAATATGATTGATGTGATGGGCAGAGCTATTGGAACTCAGACTGTGATTTTTAATCGCATCGCGGAAACCAAAACTTGTCCACTAGATGGCAGTGTTTGATTTTTAGAGAAACCAGAATCCTGTTACTCAGCGATCAGTGTTCACTTTAAAAACTGGACTAGATTCTGTTGTGGAAGATCAGATTATTAATGATTATTATTTTTAATAAAGACATTTTAGAATCAAACCTTGTTTTTTATTATAGTGTTTGTAACGTTTTATTAAAGCAATCAGACACTCGAGGTTGTGTGTTATTGTGAATAAATCACGTAAAGAGGTGGAACTGTTCTCCACTACACGTCACGACTCTTGCACTAACCTTTTTACATAAACATGACAGAGTTATAAATACCGTCTCATTATATTTAAATTAAACTCAGCAGCGCCTCTTTAGTTGTTGATGTGTTATAGAGAACTCGGGTACTCTCACATGTGGTGATCTGTTATAGAGAACTCGGGTACTCTCACATGTGGTGATCTGTTATAGAGAACTCGGGTACTCTCACGTGTGATGACGATTATGTTGTGTTCAGGATGTGTGGATATTTACCCAATCGAGTGTTCAAAGCGGTTGTGGGTAGCTCCTGGAAAGACTAAGTGGACTCCTCCCAACTGTTTAATGCTCCGCAAACGCTGAAACTCTGGCGTATCGATTATTTTTACCAGCAGAGGATGCATCTCAATGGTTCCATGGACAGAGTCGTGAAAGATCTAAAAAAATTTAGCAAGTGTTAATTAACTCATTAGCTAAACATATAATTATAACATGTTTGTACATTTTTCCAGACAAAATTCTACAACTTCTTTCACAAGGAATGACTGGAGATTGCAGCTCGTAAACAAATTTTGTAGTTGAGTAAACTGCTGTAGCATCAGTGATGTATTTTTTTACACAGGAACTGAACTTTCCTTTGATCAGTTTTACAAAACTAAATTTATCAACTGATAATGTATTGATTATACATGATGCTTTTACACTTATGTGTGCGGAGTGTTCTTTGGTTATTGGTTCTCGTTTCCAGTCAGGTGATCTGCTTTATTTATATATTTCTTGGCTGTTGTGTTTGTGATCAGACCAGCATTGAGTTTGATATGATGCTCTGTTCGTTTTATTTTGATATTAAGCTTGTAATTTACTAAAGTTATTTTAATCCTAAATTTCTGTTTTTAACTGAAAATAAGAGAAGATAATACTTTATTGGTCCTACAATGGACAATGGATAAAATAAACTCCTTGATTATGTACATGATGTATAATACAGAGGGAAGACAATGTCTTTATTATTTGTTGATGCTTTGGATTTTTGTAAACCTGTCATTTTAAAAACAAAGTGAAATATTTATAAAAACATTTAAAAATGTGTGACACATTAACGTCCTTACCTTTGATGCCATGGTTTCTCTTTACTCGAGCCTCCGTCTTTTAATCTTA
>JAFMOC010000103.1:992500-1010187 GCA_019802505.1 Corydoras sp. C115 | reverse complement strand
GTCCTGGCTGTATCTGACCAGGGCCCAAAGCGCTCTCCCCTGAATGGGCATGAAACCCCCCCCCACCTTGCAACCCTAGTACGTCTGGAAAATAAGGAATCTGGTATTAATACTAAATTGCCCCTATATAATGTGTGTTTCCAGTGATAGATTGGCGCCATGTCCTGGGTGTATCTACATAGTGTCTAAAACGTTCTCCCCTGAATGGGCATGGAACCCCCCGCCCACCCCACCCACCCTGCAACCCTAGTACATCGTAAAAATAAGGAATCTGTACTGATACTCAATTGCCCCTATATAATGTGTGTGTTTTAAAGCGTGTGTGTCCAGTGATGGATTGGCGCCCCGTCCTGGGTGTATCTGATATCACCTCTGTAATCTGGTAATGGCCACCCTCCCCTCACCAGCTCAGATTCACGCCGGTGACCGACGCCTCCTCTGGTTCCTGTAATTCGGGTAATGATTCCTCACCGATCCAAAAGAAAAAAAAAAAACCTAACTGTAAACGCAAAGAGCAGCGAGACTGCAGATCCATTTCTCCCCGGCAGCCGTCTCAGGCATGAGCGCACATCCACCAGGGAGCGGCACATAATTAAAGCGGGAGCACAGAAGGGAAACTGCCATTTAAAGCTATAACTCATCCCCAGCGTGTACACAGCTAACATCTCATAAACTCCGGCATAATTCTCCACCGCCTTCCGCGCGGTGCGTTCGCAAATCCAATCGGCCCTTTAAAGCCCGGCTGCCGACTCGCGCACGTGGAGGCGAGGCGTCGGATCCGCCACCTGACTCCGAAGTACACCGGTGCGCCGCGCAGACCTGCCGTGGATCAATTAGATCTAATGGAATAGATCAATAGCATGCGATCACGCACGTTCTAATGAAGTGAGCCGGGGTGTGTGTGGGGTGGGGGGGGGGGGGGGTTCTGTGATCTGGGGGTAATCATTTGGGTGGAACCGTCGTTCCACCATTTTTGGAGCCGTTGTTTGGAGCCCTGGTTTCCTGCCACAGTAAATACACAAGGATTCAAGGTAAATTGACGTGACTGCTCTAAATTGCCCCTATATAATGTGTGTGTGCTCAGTGATGGATTAGCACCCTGTCCTGGGTCTCTGCCCAGTGCCTGAAACGTTCTCCGGGTTCTCCAGTTTCTTCTGACAGTCCATAAACAAGGTGAATTGACTGCTCAAAATTGGGGGGGTGTGATTAGACCCTGCCAGCGTCCGAAATGTTTCGGGGTTTTCTTTCCAGGGCAGATTTACACGCTGGACTAACATGCAATCTATCACTTACACACACACTATGGACTATATAGGGGCAATTTAGACGCTGGGCTATATATATATAGGGCGGCACGTTGGCTTAGTGGTTAGCACGTTTGCCTCTCAGCACTAGGGATTCCCGGTTCGAATCCCCATCTGGGTGAAGTTTCCATGTTCTCCCCGTGTCCGCGTGGGTTTCCTCCGGGTTCTCCGGTTTCCTCCCACAGTCCAAAAACATGGATGAAGTCAATTGAATTCTCAAAATTGCCCCATATAGAGTGGGTCTGTGTGAGTGAGTGTGTGCCCAGTGATGGATTGGCGCCCTGTCCTGGGTCTATCTGCCCAGCGCCCGAGACGTTCTCCCCTGGATGGGCATGGGGAACCCCACCCCCACGACACTAATAGAGGATAAAGCGGGAGATAATGAATGAATATATATATATATATATATATATATATATATATATATATATATATATATACATATATATATATATACATACATATATATACATACATACATATATATTATATACATATAATACATATAAATAATATATATATATATATATATATATATATATATATATATATATATATATATATATATATACACACACACACACACATATATATATATATATAATACATTTGTCCCTTTAGGAGCTGCGCAGAATTCTGATAAATGGGTTTAAAACAGCATCCGAACGCCTCTGTGATCAGCCAGACCCCTCTGGCGGGAATCAAAAGAACATATTCCTTATTTTTTCTGTAAAAAGCGCACAACATGTTTGGTTATCCAAACATAATTAATCAAATTCATGCAAAGCCCCACCCAACCCAAGAAGCGAAGCAAAGCGAGGCAAAGCGAGGCAAAGCGAGGCAAAGCGAGGCAAAGCGAGGCTCGGGCAGGAGAGCGAAATGAATTTCATGACCAAAAAGCGTCGCCCGGACCTCCTACTGCTCCGTTCGGCATACTGCAAATTTATATTCATGGGGAAAAGAGCCATTATTTGCATAATACCATGTACACGGTGCATAAACTGCAGACTTAGAGCCCATTCCAGCATCACGTGTGACGCGCGGTGATTTTCCTCTAGAACGCAGAACCCAAGCCAAATGGAAGAGAGCCTGCAGGGATGGAAACGACGACGAAAAGGGCCGAGGATGCTCAGGGAGCTCGTGGGAAGCTCGTGGAGGCGTGGGAGCTCAGTGGTTATTTGAAAAATAGTAATCATGATTATGCGATTATTACGTCATAATTAACCTTATGAAAAAAAACTAACAATGTTAGATTTTTAACATAAACATAATAATTGGTAAAGATCCAGCTACTGGCATTATACCTGTAATGTTTAATGATGATGTTGAAGCACCCTCACGGTTAACTAATTGTAACGCTTTTAATCGCAATTAATTGCGAAAACGATTAATTGCCTCATCCTTACTAACTACAAGCGGACAGATTTTAATGGTTAGATTATTGTCTAAGAAATAATCACTATTTTGTTTTTTATAAACAAAGGACGAGGACACAGGGAGAACATGGAAACTCCACCCAGATTGGGATTCGAACCGGGAATCCCTAGTGCTGAGAGGAGAACATGCCAACCACTAAGACACCATACCCTGAAAGTCCATCCATTATCTTCCGCTTTATCCTCTATCCTCGTTTCAGGTGCTGGGCAGATACACCCAGGACAGGACGCCAATCTATCACTGGACACACACTTACTCACACAGACACACTCTATATGGGGCAATTTGGAGAATTCAATTGAGTTTGATCCATGTTTTTGGACTGTGAAAGGAACCCGGAGAACCCGGAGGAAACCCACACGGACACGGGGGGAACATGGAAACTCCACCCAGATTGGGATTTGAACCGGGAATCCCTAGTGCTGAGAGGAGAACATGTTAACCACTAAGCCACCATACCCTGTAAGTCCATCCATTATCTTTCTCTTCATCTTCTACTAGAGTTGCGGTGGGGTTCCCCATGCCCATCCAGGGGAGAACATTTCAGGCGCTGGGCAGATACACCCAGGACAGCACGTCAATCTATCACTGGACACACACTCACTCACACAGACACACTCTATATGGGGCAATTTGGAGAAATCAATTGAGCTTGATCCATGTTTTTGGACTGTGAAAGGAACCCGGAGAAGACCCACACGGACATGGGGAGAACATGGAAACTCCACCCAGATTGATAATTGAGCAGGGAATCCCTAGAGCTGAGAGGAGAACATGCTAACCACTACACCACCATGCCACCATACCCTGTAATTTGCTTTGGATGAATGTCATTCAGCTAATTGTCCAAATGTAAAAGTAAATGTAAAATGTGAGTGAAAGCGCCGTATCCTGTCCCTCGGTGCCACCGAGTACACGGACCATAAAAGTTAACACGCTGGTCTCTGATGCCAGCTGGCCGCGCCGTGCCGCTTCACAATGGATTACGGATCGAACACCTATCCAATCCAAGATAAGAGCGAATAAAAGAACAAGCTTTCATCATCGGCCCAAACCGGCGGGCGTGATTTATAGGGCCTGCCAGTGTGAGCGTGGGAAAAAGATGTATGTTTTATATATATATATAGTACTTATGGCAGTAACTAATGGACTGCGCTGAGAGTCACACTTTCACCAGGCTTCACAGACGTAGAACGGTCGCAAGAACATATTAGACTCGGTTCACATGGCACTAAAGCCAAATCTACTTAATCTCCACCACACACACGGGGGTTTGCGTTCATCAATTGTGGGGACGAATTGTATTTCCTTCTTTCTAGTCATGTGGTCATTAAGCTGACGCGTTCATCCGAAGAGCCATCCAAGCATCTCCACTTGATGGGGTTGTTTGGGGTTGAGGGTCAGGGGTCTTGCTCAAAGACCCACATGGTGAATTAAATTTAATTACATTCGATCATTTAGCAGACGCTTTTATCCAAAACGACTTACAAACAGCCCACTTGGTTGGGGTCAGAGCACAGGGTTGATGCAGCGCCCCCTGGAGCAATGAGGGTTAAGGGTATTGCTGAAGAACCCCATTGGTAACTTCAGTGAACCTGGGATTTGAACGTCTAACCTTCAGATTGATAGCCCAACACCCAACCAATGAGCGACCACATCACTCACACCACTGCAGTACTAAGAATCTATAAATATCATATAGATATATATATATAAATAATCTATACTTTCACAAGAGAGGTGGCACGGTGGCTTAGTGTTTAGCATGTTCTCCTCTCAGCACTAGGGATTACCGGTTCAAATCCCATTCTGGGTGGAGTTTCCATGTTCTTCAAAATCAAATTGCCCCATATAAAGTGTGTCTGTCTGAGTGAGTGTGTGCTCAGTGATAGTGGCGTCCTGTCCTGGGTGTATCTTCCCAGCGCCCAAAACGTTCTCCCCTGGATGGGCATGGGGAACCCCCCCCCCCACCGTAACCCTAGTACAGGATAAAGCAGAAGATAATGGATGGATAGATGTTAGAAGGAAGGGTGTCACATTGGCTTAGTGGTTAGCATGTTCTCCTCTCAGCACTAGGGATTACCGGTTCGAATCCCAATCTGGGAGGAGTTTCCATGTTCTCCCCATGGGTTTCCTCCGGGTTTTCCGGTTTCCTCCCACAGTCCAAAATCATGGATCAAGTCAATTGAATTCTCCAAATTGCCCCATATAGAGTGTGTGTGTGTGAGTGAGCGTGTGCCCAGGGATAGATTGGCGTCCTGTCCTGGGTGTATCTGCCCAGCGCCCGTAAAGTTCTCCCCTGGATGGGCATGGGGAACCCCTCCACCCCAGCAACCCTAGTAGAGGATAAAGCTGAAGATGGATGATGGATGGAAGTCAGAAGGACTTTCAATTGAATACCCGAGAAGTGTAGCAAGTCCCCACAGTGTGATGCATACCTACACACACACACGAGCACCCACACCCACACACAAAGTAATTTTCCATCTGGGCCGGTGTAAGCAGATCTGTCACCAATCTCCGAAGCTGAGCACATCCTTTAATAACCTCGAATTGACTGGAGCCGGATTTCAATAAAAGGCGCATTAACACTGTAGCTCTCGGGAGAAGCACGCGCCGAGGTGCGAGCGAGTCAATCAGCGAGAAGCACGTCTTCCAACGCGAGGTCCGGCCCGTACACGAAAACGTGCACGCCGCTTTATATGCGCATGCTACGAGGCTTATTCGATTTGGCGCCGCGCTCCCGCAGGAACGTTCTGCATAATAACTGTCTGCGAAGAGAAGGCTGCTGCCTCGCACTCTCCAGAGTTCTCCAAATAGCTGACGAAATGTCCAAGAGCTCGTTAGACACAGTCCAGCACCCATATTCACAGCCCAGATTGGTGCTTCACACACACACACACACACACACACACACACACACACACACACACACACACACACACACACACACACACGCAGACTCTGACATGCAAACTTGTTAGGACTGGGGATTTAGGATTAACTGGAGCATGAAGTCCACGTACACAAAGATTCCCACAATGTCCAGATACCGATACTGAAGCTAACTTAATCCCCGATTAGCCCTCGGGCTTGTTTTAAGAGTCACTTGATGAGCGGCGTTAAAACGCCACATGGAGGCGACGTGTTCCGTTGATGAAGTTCCTCTCAGGTTAACTCCAGCTGCTTTGTTTGTGGCTTGCGATTGGACGGTTTTGCATTAGATACATAGAACCCAAAGAGACTTTTGCATGATGCAGGTTCTGCTTTGCATCAGATCTGTGGAATTCCATCCATCCATCCATTATGTTCTGCGTTATCCTCTTCTAGGGTCGGGGGGAAGAGGAGGGGGGGGTTCCTCATGCCCATCCAGGGGAGAACGTTTTGGACGCTGGGCAGATGCACGCAGGACAGGGCGCCAATCTATCGCTGGACACACATTAACTCACACAGACACACTCTATATGGGGAATTCAATTGACCTTCATCCATGTTTTTGGACTGTGGGAGGAACCCGGAGAACCCGGAGGAAACCCACGTGGACACGGGGACAACATGGAAAATCCACCCAGATTGGGATTCGAACCGGGAATCCCTAGTGCAGAGAGGAGAACATGCTAACCACTAAGCCACCGTGCCATTCTGATCAGTGGAATTAAAATACCAAAAATGTTGGAGTGGTGGCTTAGTGGTTAGCATGTTCTCCCTGAGTCCGTGTCAGTTTCCTCCGGGTTCTCCGGTTTCCTCCCACAGTCCAAAAACATGGATGAAGGTCAATTGGCTGCTCTAAATTGCCCCATATAGAGTGTGGGTGTGAGTGTGTGTGTGTGTGTGTGCCCAGCGATAGATTGGCACCCTGACCGGGGTGTATCTGCCTAGTGCTCGAAACGTTCTCCCCTGGTTGGACAATGGGACCCCTTCCCCCCGCAACCCAAGAACATCCAGGAACTAAGGAATCAGGTACCGAAACACTGCACTTTGTGTTTGTGTGTGTGTGAGTGAGTGTGTGTGTGTGTGTGTGCCCAGCAATAAATTGGCACCCTGTCCTGGGTGTATCTGCCCAGCCCCCTAAACGTTCTCAATTGGATGGACATGGGTAACCCCCCCACGACCCAAGAACATCCAGGGATCTGCTACTGAGACACTGCACTTTGTGAGTGTGTGTGTGTGTGTGTGTGTGTGTGTGTGTGTGTGTATGTGTGAAGCATTCCCCCAGCACATCATGATAAAAGTGTGTTGGGGGTGATGGGTGTCCAAATGGGGGGTTAGTCACCGTACAGCAGCGCCGGAGCAGAGCAGGATTAAAGGTTTAGTTTAAGAGCCTGAGAGCAGCAGCTTGGCTGAGAAGAACTCTTGAACTCTTAACCTTCTGATCAATAGTCCACAACCAACACCACTGCTTCCACAATGTGTGTGTGTGTGTGTGTGTGAGTGTCTTTACAACTTCCCATCAACCCCACTGCTGTCTGGCTTTCATATATTCTTGTCATCTTTCCAACAATGCAGTCCTCTAGCCATTTGCCCCAACAGGTCATGTGTGTGTGGATCTACAGGAGTATTACGTCTGATGACGCGCAACCGAGTCCTGTATGAATACCATCCATCCATCCATTATTTTCCACTTTATCCTCTATTAGGGTCGCTCCCCATGCCCATCCAGGGGAGAATGTTTCAGGCACTGGGCAGAAACACCCAGGACAGGGCGCCAATCCATCACTGGACACACACTCACTCACACAGACACACTCTATATGGGGCAATTTGGAGAATTCAATTGACCTTGATCCATGTTTTTGGACTGTGGAAGGAAACCGGAGAACCCGGAGGAAACCCACGCGGACACGGGGAGAACATGGAAACTCCACCCAGATGAGGATTCGAACCTGGATCACCAGCACTGAGAGTCGGACGTGCTAACCATTAACCATTACACAACCATGCCGCTTATTATCATAAATGGAAATACAGATTAATATAATGAGCAAGGCGATTCCTGATGAGCACTAAACCGGGATCTGTTACTCAGTGATCAGCGTTCACTTTAAAAAAAACAGACTGTGTCATGTCACAGAAGACCAGATTTAAAAAAATGTAGTTTTCCATCCATCCAGCCATTATCTTCTGCGTTATCCTCTAATAGGATCGCGGGGGGGGGGGGTTCCACGTGCCCATCCAGGGGAGAACGTTTCGGGCGTTGGGCAGATACACCCAGGACAAGGCGCCAATCTATCACTGGACACTCACTCACACACAGACACACAAACACACTCTATATGGGGCAATTTGGAAAATTCAGTTGACCATGATCCATGTTTTTGGACTGTGGGAGGAAACCGGAGAACCCGATGAAAACCCACACAGAGAGGGGGAGAACATGGAAACTCCACTCAGATTGGGATTCGAACATGGAATCCCAGAGAACATGCTAACCAGTAAACCATAGTGGCGCCCGGTTATATTATATTATTAATAACGCCGGTTTGCTGTGTTTTATTCCCAATAATTTTCACTTTATCATACATTATTGTTTATATTGACGTACCGTTTTTATTTCAATGCGAGAATGATAACTGCTTTAATATCCAAATAAAACACTCACTTTAAAAAGAAAACTTGCAGAACTTCTACGGTTTCTGGAAAGCTGACTTATGACTGTTTATGACATTTTAAATCTGTCGTCCTGTTTCTCAGCGACATATCTCCCTCCAGCATTACACATCAGCTCCTAGTAATTACTCTGGAATGATAGTAGGGCTTGACCCGGCAAATTGCTGTCAATCATCCAGGGATTTAAGTCCTTCAACTTCCCGCTCATGATATACTCACACACTGTCCAGCTTACTAGCCTTCAAAATATATTATACACACACACACACACACACACACCAAAAGTTTGGACACACCTTCTCCTTCTGGCAGATACACCCAGGTCAGGGCGACAACCTATCCATCACTTCACTTGGTACACACATACTCACACACACAGACTATACTGTATAGGGGCAATTTAGAAAATAGCAATTTGGAGATAGTTTTGGACTGGGGGAGAAAGCCGGAGAACCCAGAGAAAACCCATAAGGACATGAGGAGAACATGGAAACGTCACCCAGATAGGGATTTGAACCTGGATCCCCAGTGCTGGGAGGCAGATCTGTTGAACACAACACCACAGTGCCGCCAATTATGGAAATGGAAATAAATGGAAACACAGATAATATAAACATTCCTGATGAGCACTAAACCAGTATCCTGTTACTCAGCAATCAGTGTTCACTCATGTCTCATATATATATATATATATATATATATATATATATATATATATATATATATATATATATACACACACACACACTTAAATTCTCCAAATTGCCCCATATAGTGTGTTTGTGTTATATATACTGTATAGTTATATATAAATCCATCCATTATCTTCCACTTTATGCTCTAGTAGGGTCATGGGTGGGGTTCCCCATGCCCATACGTTGGAGAACGTTTTGGGCGCTGGGCAGATACACCCAGGACAGGACGCCAATCCATCGCTGGGCACACACTCACTCACACAGACACACTCTATATGGGGCAATTTTGGACTGTGGAAGGAAACCAGAGAACCCGGAGGAAAATGTATATATATATCACACACACAGCATCAGTCAAAAGTTGGACCACGTCCCCCTCTTGCTCCATTTTCTATTTCCTCCTCTTACCATATAGATGGACTTTGATATAACCCAATAATCCCTGCTCTGTGATGGTTCTATTGGGGTTCTGACCATTACAACAGAGTAAAGGGGACGTACACATTATGTACTGTGAAACACAAACAGATGGACTACAGTCTAGAACTACAAAGTCCAGCTTTATGGACAATAAGGTGGGGGCTGGTTCTGTATGGTACTATATATGGCCTATGCCAGCAGTGCAGTCTACGGTTCTATTGTGCCAACCAGTAATAACAGACAGTGTGAATAGTAGAGAATTAGCTAACCAGCACCCAACCGACCCCCCCCCCCAACCCACCAAATCTCGTCTCCATGTATTTTATGATGCAGAATTCACATGCATCTTATTTTAATCTACTCAGCCTCCACCGACTTCCTCCGTTTATCACCGTGTTCCTGGGCAAACATCTCCAAACATGTCTGGGAGACTTTATAAATGGGCATCATCTCTCCATCCATCGCATCCCGTCATTGGTTGGATTCTAATCAACCCCACCAAAGTTCCCTGGATGTTCACGAGCTCACGCGGGTACATGGTTAATCGACCCGCCAATCCCGCTGCCTTTTTAGCATCCAATTCGCTCCTCATTTAGTTGGTGCCAATTCCCATTAGCTCTCCCGGCCTCTGAGACGGCACAACACCTAGCAGGCTCGGAATGAAGAGTGAAGACTTGTTCCTCGGCCGATGAACACCAAGGAGCCGATCTGAATTCCGCCGTCTGCAGTGCAGACTTCAGATATCACCGGATATCAAAATTGTGTCTTTGCAAAGTAAAAAACGTTAATGCTTTACCTTCAGCTCCATCATGGGACCACAAAAAGGTTCCAGATCCAACAGCCAATCAAAGAAAAGGCAGATTAGCAACAAAAACGGAGGTTCCACTGTACATAGTCTACACTATTCTGTTCTGTTTTCAGTAATAAACATGACTTTTAATGCCTATTAAATGTTTTTATGTATTTTGGAGTCTCTAGAACACATTAATTGGATTTAAATTGATTTAATTGGAAATAACCACCTCAGTTCTCATTGATTATGGATTTCAACAATTGGTTCCATTGACAGCTTAGCACTGGAAACAGAGGTTCCACTGTACATATTCTACACTATATTGTTCTGTTTTCAGTAATAAACATGATGTTTATTCTCTATTAAATGTTTTTAAGTATTTTAGTCTCTAGAACACATTAACTGGATTTAAATTAATTTAATTAGAAATAATCGCCTCAGTTTCATTGATTTTGGATTTCAACAATTGGTTCCATTGACAGCTTAGCAATGAAAAAGGAGGTTCCACTGTACATAGTCTACACTGCTCAGTTCTGTTTTCAGTAATAAACATGTCATTTGTTCTCTATTAAATGTGTGTTTATGTATCTTGGAGTCTCTAGAACACATTAATTGGATTTAATTAGAAATAATCGCCTCAGTTTTCATCGATTTTGGATTTCAACAATTGGCTCCATTGACAGATTAGCAACGGAAACGGAGGTTCCACTGTACATAGTCTACACTACTCTGTTCTCTTTTCAGTAATAAGCACGACATTTATTCTCTAATAAATGTTTTTATGTATTTTGGAGTCTCTAGAGCACATTAGGGCGGCACGGTGGCTTAGTGGTTAGCATGTTCGCCTCTCAGCACTAGGGATTCCCGGTTCGAATCCCAGTCTGGGTGGAGTTTCCATGTTCTCCCCGTGTCCGCGTGGGTTTCCACCAGGTTCTCCGGTTTCCTCCCACAGTCCAAAAACATGGATCAAGGTCAAATGAATTCTCTAAATTGCCACTTATAGAGTATGTTTGAGTGAGTGAGTGTGTGCCCTGAGATAGATTGGCGCCCTGTCCTGGGTGTATCTGCCCAGTGCCCGAAACGTTCCTGGATGGGCATGGGGAACCCCACCATGACCCTAGTAGAGGATAAAGCGGAAGATAATGGATGGATAGGATGGAAAGAACACATTAATTGGATTTAAATTAATTTAATTGGAAACAATCTACTTAGTTTTCATAGATTTCGGATTTCAATAATTGTTTGCGTTGACAGATTAGGAACAAAAATGGAGGTTCCACTGTACATGTCTACACTATTCTACTGTTTTCAGTAATAAACATGACATTTATTCTCTATTAAATTGTTTAAGGTATTTTGGAGTCTCTAGAACACATTAATTGGATTTCAATTGATTTCATTGGAAATAATCGCCTCAGTTTTCATCGATTGTTTGCGAACAGGTTAGCAACCTAAATGAAGGTTCCAGTATATGTAGTCTACACTATTCTGTGGGCTCAGCTTTCACAGTCCAATGGAGTCCTCATGGAGACCTCCGCGACGGCACAACACCTAACAGGCACGGAATGAAGAGTGAAGACTTGTTCCTCAGCCGATGAACACCAAGGATCCGATCCGAATTCCCCCGTCTAGCCCACTGGGTTCCCTGCAATTTGATGGCTGTGTCCTTGCCGCGGCACCAGCGTTATCCCGCTCAACCCCCTACAGAACCTCCAGTGATAAAAGGCTTTGCTTTACAGCTTACGGCAAAATATCAGCCACGTCATAAAACGATGCCTTTACAAGGCTCAGTTTTCACTACAGAGGCCACTTCCACTAAAAGTTACCCAAGTTAATGGTGTTTTACAATCCACCCACTTTTGACCGCACGACTTGGCCTTGTTCTCGGGCGACGGACAGATTTTAAAGCCGGAGCTGGCAGACGGAGTGCTGGAGGGATATTAAAAGCCTTCCCACGTCCGTCTCGGGCCGGCTCGCTCTGTCAGATCACATGGACTTTTAGATCACACTGAGATAGCTCAGGTGAGCGAGGTCACCCACTTTACACAGGGTGCTGCTCACAGCGGACATCGGCCGGTGGAGCATTCAGATCAGCTGACACGTGTCTTTGGGTGATGAAGGACAGTCACAAGTTCGACATGTGGGTTTTAATAGGACGATTTTGGAGGACTCAAAAGAATGGCTGGAAAATATATTATATGCACACCAAAGATTTGCACACAACCCCTTCTTCTGGCATATACACCCAGAACAGGGTGACAACCTAGCCATCACTTCACTTTGGTGCACACAGACACACACACACACACACACACACACACACACACACACACACACACACACACTATACTGTATAGGGGCAATTTAGAAAATAGCAATTTAGAGTAGATAGTTTTGGACTGTGGGAGAAAGCCGGAGAACCCAGAGGAAACCCACACGGACACAGGAGAACATGGAAGCGTCACCCAGATCGGGATTTGAACCTGGATCCCCAGCGCCGAGCACCCCAACCACAACGCCACCAACTGAACACCACAAAATAATATAAACAGCACGGTGATTCCCATGAAGCACTAAATCCTGTTACTCAGTGATCAGTGTTCACTTATGAAATTAGATTTGACTAGAATGACTAATATATATATATACACAAATACACACATATACACATACAGTACCAGTCAAAAGTTTGGCCACGCCCCCTTCTTGCACCATTCTCTGTTTCATCCACTTACCATATAGCTGGGCTTTGTAGTTCTATAATCCCAGACTGTAGTCCATCTGTTCTCTGTTGGTTCTCTGTTCTCTGTTGGTCAGGAGCATCACAGATCAGGTATCATTTGGGTGGTGGATTGTTTATTGGCGGTTCTGCAGTGACACTGATGTGGTGAGGGGGTTTTAGTGCAGCAGTGCTGCTGGAGGTTCATTTCTCCACCTCAGTGACACTGCTGGGATAGGACTAATACACCCACCCAATAACCCCTGCTCTGTGGTGGTTCTATTGGGGTTCTGACCATTAGAACCGATTAAAGGGGACGTACACAGTATGTACTGTAGAACCCAAACAGATGGACTACAGTCTAGAACTACAAAGTGGAAGTGGAACCCTTAGAATGACCACCAATAAGTAAAGCAAAAAGGAGGTGTGTTGGGGTTGGTTCTCCATGCCCATCCAGGGGAGAACGTTACAGGTGCTGGGCAGATACACCCAAGACAGGGGAGCAATCTATCACTGGACACACACTAACTCACACAAACACACCCTATCCTGTCCTGGGTGTATCTGCCCAGCGCCCGAAATGTTCTCCCCTGGATGGACATGAGGAACCGATTCTTATTCCAGGTAACATGAAAGCAAACTCGACCAGCTGGCCATTCTTCACGCTCCAGTTGGGTTCTCAGGGGATCTAAGGTTTCCAGAAATCGGAACTGAAATCCCGGTGTGCTGCACGCTTCCAGTCTACCAAGGAATGTCTCACAGTGTCCATCCTCCGACCCCGCGCCCCACCAGCCGAACACAATAATGAGTCCTGTGTCTCAACCAGAAACGGAAGCTGGTTAGCGGACGTTGCCCTGGGATGCCAGGAAATTACCCGCAGACATTCCGTCTCTCAACAGAGTCGACCGAACGACTCCATTAGCCGCGGAGACAGTCCATCATCTACATGAGGACACATGTTTTCAGTTATCACATCTGGCTATTGAAATTGGAAACATAATGATGCATGTTGGCTTAGTGGTTGGCATGTTCTCCTCTCAGCACTAGGGATTCCCGGTTCGAATCCCAATCTGGGTGAGTTTTTCATGTTCTCCCCCTGTCCATGTGGGTTCGCTCTGGGGCATCCAGGTTCTCCGGTTTCCTCCCACAGTCCAAAAACATGGAACAAATTGCCCCATAAAGAGTGTATGTGTGTGAGTGATTGTGCCCAGCAATAGATTGCCCCCCTGTCCTGGGTGTATCTGCCCAGCCCCCGAAACGTTCTCCCCTGGATGGGCATGGAGAACCCCCCCCACAACCCTAGTAGAGGATAAAGTGGAAGATAAAGGATGGATGGATGTTAGAAAGAAGGGTGTCACTTTGGCTTAGTGGTTTGCATGTTCTCCTCTTAGCACTAGGGATTCCCGGTTCGAATCCCAATCTGGGTGGAGTTTTCATGTTCTCCCCGTGTCCGCGTGGGTTTGCTCTGGGGCATCCAGGTTCTCCGGTTTCCTCCCACAGTCCAAAAACATGGAACAAGGTGAAATGAATTCCCCAAAATTGCCCCATAAAGAGTTTATGTGTGTGAGTGATTGTGCCCAGCAATAGATTGCCCCCCTGTCCTGCGTGTATCTGCTCAGCCCCCGAAACGTTCTCCCCTGGATGGGCATGGAGAACCTTCCCACAACCCTAGTAGAGGATAAAGTGGAAGATAATGGATGGATGGATGGATGGATGTTAGAAAGAAGGGTGTCACGTGGCTTAGTGATTAGCATGTTCTCCTCTCAGTGCAAGGGATTCCCGGTTCGAATCCCAATCTGGGTGGAGTTTCCATGTTCTCCCCGTGTCCACGTGGGTTTCCTCTGGGTTCTCCGGTTTCCGCCCACAGTCCAAAAACATGGATCAAGGTCAATTGAATTCTCCAAATTGCCCCATAAAGATGTGTGTCTAAAACGTTTTCCCCTAGATGGGCATGGGGAACATTCCCCCGCCCCCCCCCCACTGCGTAGTGTTCCGCACTGAACAATGGTGGAGCCATCTTCCCAATTCTGTCCATAAGGCGGTGTCACTAAGCATCTTATATAAAAAGGGGTGGGGGGTGCAGGATAGGGCAATGATCAGGTTCTATATAACATTCTATAACTGTAGCTATAACTGTAGCTATAACTGTAGCGTAACTACTGACTTATGTTCTCAGTTGTAGGTCACTTCGGATAAAAGCGTCTGCTAAATGACTAAATGGAAATGTAATATAAAGCCTCCTCTCGCAAATACGTTCCTCACTTTCCTTTTCATCACCTTTCAGAGATCTTTTTTTTATTCCACGGAGCTTAAAGGAGGCTGTATCGAGACCCGCAGCCTTAAATTTCAAGGGGAGCTGTAATTATGAAATCCCCTGATTCCTTTATTGCTGTAAATGTATTAGATTTGCACATTCTGAGAACTGTAGTTATGCGATTACTGTCTGGAGCTTGAAATGCATCAATTTGAACACTAAGCACTTGCTGGGTTCCTCATTAGAACCTGCTTCGGTACAAAAGAAGCAAATGCTGTTCCATTACATTACGCTCAATTCATTCTCCTTCAATCAGCGAGTGGTGTCGGGACATGGGACGCTGGTGCTGGACTTTTCGGATGATGGAGGTGGTTCTGGTCCTTAAATCTGATTGGCTATGCTGGGTTCTAAGGCTTTATAAAACATAAGAACTAAATTGAATTGTGTCATTGTTATGCTACAGTGAAAAATGTACCAAATAAAAGCAACGGTGGGGGGAGGGGGTTCCCATGCCCATCCAGGGGGGAACATTTCAGGCACTGGACAGATACACCTATCTATCACTGGACACACGCTCACTCAAACAAACACACTCTATATGGGGCAATTTGGATAATCCAATTGACCTTGATCCTTGTTTTTGGACTGTGGAAACCGGAGAACCCGGAGGAAACCCACGCGGACACGAGAACATGGAAACTCAACCCAGATTGGGATTCGAACCAAGAATCCCCAGTGAGAGGAGAACATGCTAACCACTAAGCCACCATGTCCCACTTTTTATATTAGATGTGCAATATCACAACTATTTTGGCTTTTATCGAAACTGTCTTACTAATGAGATGGGTTGGGGTTCCCCATGCCCATCAAGGGGAGAACGTTTTGGGCGCTGGGCAGATACACCCAGGACAGGACACCAATCTATCACTGGACACACACTCACTCACAAAACACACACTCTATATGGGGCAATTTGGAGAAGCCAATTGACCTTGATCCATGTTTTTGGACTGTGGGAGGAAACCGGAGAACCCGGAGGAAACCCACGCGGACACGGGGAGAACATGGAAACTCCACCCAGATTGGAATTCGAACACAACTCCATTCTGCAGTCCATCTCTACATACTTCGCTAGTTCACTTTGGTATGTTCTCTGATGAACCCCCACAGAGCAGGTATTATTAGGATGATGGATGATGGCACGAGTGGATCAGATCCCTGTATGTTCTGATTGGTGGACTGTTCTCTCCGATCCACTCAACCACCACCACCATGGCAGTATCACTGCAGACTGAGCATCATCCACCACCCTCATACCTCCTCCGTGGGGGTTCTCTGATCATCAGAGAACATACTAAAGCACACGAACCAAACCGAATGACATTGTAGAACTACAGAGTCCATCCATATGATCAGTGGAACTGAAAACACACACAGCGTGAGGCGAGAACTGAGAACGTGGACCTGACAAAATGGCCGGTGAGGGAACACTCAATATTAAATATACAGTACGAGACAAAATGTGTGTTGATTGGTGAACACGCCCTTGTTGTTGTTGTGTTCTCTCATACCCAGCATGTCTGTCTGGGACGGCTCAAGGCAATTTCTTGTTCGTTTTCCTGTTTGGTTTGGTTAATAACGCTCGTATTAAACCGTGCTCATCATCCACCTGCTGAGGAGGCCTGTGCCAGCAGCTGGATTAAACGGGTTTTATGATGAATACAAGCAGACTGGGACTATATTCATAACAGAGTCCGTTTATTATCCGTACACTCTTATAAAAAAGTTTGAAAGTGCTTTAACGACGTTTCGGATTGGTTGTATATACAATACACTGCTAAAGTTTTGGGCAGGTGTGCAAAAATACTGTAAACCAAGGATCCATTCATCCATTATCTTCTGCGTTATCCACTACTAGGGTCGTGGGGGGTGGGGTTCCCCATGCCCATCAAGGGGAGAACGTTTCGGGCGCTGGGCAGATACACCCAGGAAAGGGCGCCAATATATCACTGGGCACACTCACACCCACATACAAACACACTCTATATGGGGCAATTTGGAGAATTCAATTGACTTTGATCCATGTTTTTGGACTGTGGGAGCAGAAAGGAACGGGTAACGTTGAGGATCGTAGACGTAGTGGTCAGCCAAGGAAATTTGATAAATGGTTTCCCCATGCCCATCCAGGGGAGAACGTTTCGGGCGCTGGGCAGATACACCCAGGACAGGACACCAATATAATCGCTGGACACTCACTGACACACACCCACAAACACACTCTATATGGGGCAATTTGGGCTTGTTTTTGGACTGTGGGAGGAAACCGGAAACCGGAGAACCCGGAGGAAACCCATGTGGACATGGGGAGAACATGGAAACTCCACCCAGATTGGGATTCGAACCGGGAATCCCTAGAGCTGAGAGGAGAACATGCTAACCACTAAGTCACTGTGCCGTC